>JAJJMA010193262.1:411-10528 GCA_023529015.1 Papaver nudicaule | reverse complement strand
AAAATTACCTATATGGGGATTTTACCAACTACATTTTGGCGCTAGAAAAGGTCTGAACCTGTGACTTTCAAAAATTTTCTTCTTGTTTTCATGAAACTTAAGCTATTTTTGTGTGGTATTGAAGTTTTTAAGTATTGGTTATGCGGTTGTGTTAGATAGGTGCTCAAACTTTTCATTTATGGAAGTCATAAGTGTGTTTATTATTGTTTAAGGAGGCTGAACCTTAAAAGGCTCCTATGATTAGGAAATATTGAATGTTTTTAACATGATTGATGGTGTCTTAACAGCACTTGTGTTGCTGGTGGTTTTTAAACCAAAAATTTAGGGTTGTAAGCTTATTAGGTTGCTGTGTTATTTTGTGTGGTAATACGGTTTTCAAACATAGGTTATGCTGCTGTATTTGAAGTTATGAGTATGTTTACTGTTGTTAAGGAGGCTGAACCTTAAAAGGCTCTTGTGTTAGGAATTATGGAGTGTTTTGAGTATGATTAGTGATGTCTTAACAAGCACATATGCTGCTGGTGGTGTTTAACCATAAATATGCTGGTAAACCTATTAGAATCTTCTTGCCATGAAAGTTTGAAAGCATCGCTGCTGATTATTCTTTACAAAACTTTGGGAAAAACTTTTCTGTTAAGGCGTGTTGGGCGTCATTAGTATGTTCATAGTTGTGTTTAAGGGTGGTTATTTTCACTTATAGAGGCGTAACATAATTTCTTCTTCTTAGCTTAAAGGTGTTGGTTCAAAAGTTAGAATTTCGACCTTTCCTCTTTCTCTGTTATGCTGAAACACGTAATACGGATTTCTTATGTAGATGTATGGAAACTCTTGCTTGTCTGATAAGTTCATATATGTCATTAGAAATCTAGGATGATGGTAGACTATTACGTTAAACACGATTCTTAGCAGATGTTTCTTATTTTTCATGTCATAGTGTGATTTTGGATTAAAGTGTTATGAAAGTTCATTAACAAAATATCAATACCGTACAGATTTTGATCTTTGATATGGTTAGCAAACTATGATGTTTTTAGGGTTTCAACAAGTTTTCAAAATTTAGGGTTTTTCTTCCAACTGCCGACAAGACTAGGTCATGCTCTGCAAATGTCGTTGCTGTTGTTCTGTGCTATTTTGTTTGTTTCCTACTTTATCAGAAACCGTTCAACTACCTCCACTAACGAATTTGGCATTTGCTAACAGTCAAGCTAGCTTAATACTGTCAGGAAGTGCTTTTATTGTTTTCTACACAGGATACCAAAATGGCGACTAAGCGGAAAGGAGGTACGGCGTCATCAAGTAAAGCTCCAAAGTTTCCTATACCCGCCCAGTCTGTACCTCTTCCTAATCGACATAACTTGAGAAGTTCAGCGGTACCACCATTGGGTTTTGCACATGATTTTTTCTTGAGCGGCAATGCAAGTCAGCAGGCAACAACACCACAGCCGGTGTCTCAGCATCAACAGTCAACAACACCACAGCTGGCGATTCAGCAACAGCAGACAATAGCGCCAACACCAGAACAACAGCAGACAGCAGCAACGCAGTCAGCGGTACCTCAACAGCAGACAAAGGCTATTGGTCCTATTCTGATGCAAGACATAACACATTTGGATGGAATACCAGAAGAGGATGAGGAAGAAGAAGTTCCAGCGCAAAATAAAGTAAAAGCAGTGGATGACGGCACCACCAAAGAAGCAGTGATTCCCGGCGAGACATCTCATGCAGTGGAAGGATTATCAAGAGTAGTAGGTGGCAATCCCAACTCTAATGGACTACCCTCGAGAGCAGCTGGTAACACTTCAAAAGAGATAGCAGGTAGCAGTAGAATGGTAGCAGCCGTTGGAGCATCAAGAACGGCGCCAATAACAGTGTCAGAAGGAAAATCCGCTAGCACCACTGAAGAATTGCTAAAGAAGTTCTTTGAACAGAGCACCATAAATCAAGCTCAGATGCAGTTGCAGATGCAAAGACAGATGGACATTATCCTTCAGAGCAATTTACAGTTGGCAGAGCAGCACAGGCAGTTAATGGAAAGTCGTAGCAAAAGTCGCTCAACTCATACAGTACACAAACATCAAAAGAGCAGATCCACAAGGCCAGAGGTGGCGGCATCCACAGCAAAGAAAGATGAAGGAAGTAAGAGGACTGGGAAATCTGATCACGGCGAGGAAAGTTACGCCGACTCGGGTAAACTAGATGACTATCAAGAATATGTTGCAAAGAGGTTACGTCGTATGGAGAAGAAGATAGAAGAAGTCTCAGGTCAGCCAAAAGACGATAAATTAAAGAAGGCAATCTCAGAAGCAAAAAAGACACCATTTGTAAATGCAATTACGTACGGATATGTGTCCAAAAGATTTAGTATGCCAACTTTTACGTCAATCTTCGACGGTACAGGAGATCCTACATTGCACTTACAGAGTTACAGAAGGGATTTAACAGCATGGATCGGTTCAGATCCAATAATGTGCATGTCGTTTGCCGCTGCCCTCAAGGATGAAGCTTTGGCTTGGTTTGGCGGTTTGAAGGAAAAGTCAATTGAGAAATACACACAGTTGGAAGAGAAATTTATTGCAAATTATATTCAAAACAAGAGAGTGCGCCCAGGGGCAGAGAAGTTGTTTAACAACAGGAAAAGACCTATGGAGACGTGTAGAAGTTACATCATGAGGTGGAGAAAATTGTGTAGTAAAGTGGGGACGGCGGTATCTGACAAAGAAAAGATGGGAGCATTTATTAGCGGTATGGAAACAACGGATCAGATGTTCCAGTCTTTATATTGGACTCCAGTGGCAGATATAGGAGAATTAAGGGCAAGACAGAATGAATGGTTGATATATGAAGAAATGCAAGAAGAAGAAGAGCGCCAGAAGAAAGAAAGAGCAAAGCAGGCTCACTCTATCAACAATTTGTCGCCGGAAGAACAAGAAGAAGCAAGAAAGGAATGGATTAGAAAGGAACACAAAAAATTGGAAGCAGAAACAACAACACCTTCAGCGGCAGTTGTCCCACATCAGCAGCCACAAGAACGTCAGCAATATCAACAGAATGGCAATCAGCAGTGGAATCAAGGAAAGAGAGACACTTATGCAGGAAGAGATGACCAAGACAACAAAGGAGGATATGAAAATAGAGGCAGATACGCCAACAATGATAGAAGAAATTACGGCGACAACAGAGGAGGATATGATAATCGGCGACAAGGGAATGGTGATAGAAGATTCAACAATGACAATCGAAGATTCGGCGACAGAAAGTCAGGATACCCAGATTTCCAAGACGCCACACTACCAAAATTACGTGTCACATATACTGACGCATTTGGACAGATAGAAAGTTCAGCATCAAGGAATGAAATCCGCTATCCTTTTAACAGAGGAAATCCCGCGAACCCTATTTCTAATACTACCCAATATTGCCAATACCATCAATTCCATGGTCACACAACTGAAAACTGCACTGGAGTTCAAAGAGAGGTGCATAGATTCATCCATATGGGAAGATTCCAAGATTTCCTAGAGTTACCTCCAGCGCCACCATTGGAGGTTCAACCAATCCAAGCAGTGCAGCCAAAGCCTGAAGTATTTGAAGTTGAAGTTCAGCGTGATTTGAAAGAGTTGAATTGTTTCTCAATTGTGCATTCAACAATCAGTAGAGATGAATTTCATAATAATGTAATGTCAAGAAGTCACAAGAGGGATAGCAGTGGCAAAGAGATCTTCAGTGTCGCCGTCAAGAACAGCCCACTACTAGAATGGATGAAAAAGCCAGTCAGTTTTTCGGCGGTAGAGCTATCACCTGAGGCAAGAAGTCATTTGAATCCATTGGTCCTTACTATCCAGATAGGAAAATTCAAGGTTCCAAGAGTGCTGGTTGATCCAGGAAGTTCTGTTGACATTCTCTTCAACTCAGCGTACCAGGCCATGGATTCTAAAGAAGAGCCAGTAGAGTCGTTAATTCCTTCTTCATACAGTATTTATGGATTTAATGGGATAGCATCCAAACCTAAAGTAGAAGTGAAGATGAAGGTTGTTACATGCAAGACCTTGATAATGGACACTACTTTCTGTGTTGTAGAGGTAGACTCGCCGTATGCAGCAATCCTTGGCAGACCATGGTTACACAGCATCAAGGGAGTGCCTTCGACTTATCATCAGCGGTTGCGTTTTCCAACTCCAGAAGGGGTAGCTGAATACATTGGTGACTCATCTACAGCAAAGGCATGCAATGAAGTAGACGTAAAGATGCGTGAAACTCGAAAGGCCGGGTTTAATGAGAAAAGGAAGCAGACAAAAGAAGCAACCAAGACTAAAGAAATAACTGAACTAGTCGCTGACCCCAACAAATATATTCTTTCTGTGAAGGAGGGCGATTCAGCAGCAGGTCCTTCAGCGGCACCTTTATAGCAATTAAAGGAACCTTCGCCTATGGGTGAGCCAGATTTGCATTTCACAGCGGTAGAACCTACAAGAGAGATCAACATAGGTGAAGAAGATGCTCCTAAGATAGTAAAAATTGGTACTTTATTGAATGAAGAAGAATCTCGGCAGCTAGAGGCTTTATTAAAGGAATATGTGGATGTTTTTGCTTGGGGCATGAATGAGATGCCGGGTATTGATCCAGAAACTGCATGCCATAGGTTGGATATAGATCCAAGGATCAGGCCATTCAAACAGCGTCCAAGGAAGTTGGCACCAGCATACAAGGAGGCAGTAGAAGCAGAGATTGACAAGATGAGGGCGTCAGGAATCATTAGGCCAGTTCAATATCCGGAGTGGATAGCTAATATGGTGGTGGTTCCTAAGAAGAATAAAGGAGTAAGAATTTGTATTGACTTCAGCGACTTGAATAGGGCGTGTCCCAAAAACAGCTTTCCATTACCAAGCATAGATCAGACTGTCGATGCTACCTCTGGGCATGAGCTACTATCTTTTATGGACGGTTATTCTGGGTATAACCAGATACCGCTGGCTGAAGAAGATCAGCGTCATACAGCCTTTTTCTCCACTAAGGGTTTATTTTGTTACACAAGAATGCCATTTGGTCTCAAAAACGCTGGCGCCACGTACCAAAAGATGGCTCAAGATATGTTTGAGAAATGGATAGGTAAAACCATGGAGGTATACGTTGATGATATGTTGGTCAAGAGCAAGAAAAAGAAGGATCACGTACAAGACTTGAAAGAAATCTTTGATCACATGAGGATAACCAAGTTGAAGATCAACCCAGCAAAGTGCGTATTCGGCGTCACATCTGGAAAGTTTTTGGGTTATGTCGTCACAAAGAAAGGAGTAGAGGCAGACCAGGCCAAAGTCAAAGCTGTTTTGGAAATGCCCTCGCCGGTAACTCTGAAGGATGTTATGCGCTTAAATGGTGTACTGGCGTCTCTTAATAGATTTATATCTCGGTTCTCTGACAAGTGCAAATTATTTTTCCAAATGCTAAAGAAAGGAGAAAAGTTCAACTGGACAAAGGACCATGAGGAGGCTTTTCAGGGAATAAAGAAGTATTTAGCTACCTTGCCAGCTATTCAGCCGCCGGAACATGGAGAAGAACTGAGGGTCTACTTGGCGGCCACATCATCAGCGGTCAGTGCAGTTTTAGTACGGACAAAGGGAGGAGAGACACCAATCTATTATATTAGTCGAACTCTGCAGCCTGCCGAGAAGAATTATACTAAGATAGAGCAGCTAATACTAGCTCTGGTTTTTGCCACTAGCAGACTTCGTCCATATTTTCATGCTCATCCCATAACGGTACTCACCAAAACTCCCATTGAAGCCATTCTTCATAGTTCTCAAAGAGCAGGACGTATTGCTAAGTGGAATGCTCAGATAGATCAGTACGGCGTCAAATACGAAATAAGGACGGCGCAAAGGTCACAGGTTATCGCCGACTTCCTGGCAGACTTTCCCATAGAAGAAGAAGAAGAAGAAACTGAAGATATTCCATTCATGGAGAAGGATGATCCAGACGAAGGAGTCCCAGACTTGTTAAAAAGAGATCCAAACCAGTGGGAAGTATATGTTGATGGCTCAGCTAATAAAGAGGGCAAAGGAATTGGTATAGTCTTTATTTCACCAAAAGGTTCAAGGATAGTCCACTCATTCAGATTAGAATTCCCAACTACAAACAATGAGGCAGAGTACGAAGCGGTAATACACGCTATGAGGCTTATAATCGAGATGGACATCAGCAACATTCGTTTGACTAGTGATTCTCAGCTGGTCATTCGACAGATCTTGGGCAAATATGAAGCACATGATAGCTCACTAAAACAATATTTACAATTGGCTAGAGAATACGCTGACAAGATTACTGGTCTTGAATATAGGCATATATGTAGAAATGATAACAGACATGCTGATGCACTAGCATTTATCTCTTCAATGATGGCGGATCCAGAAGTGCCGGCAATAGCAATTGAAAGATTAAAGATGTCATCAGTAGAAGGAAGAAGGCAACAGGAAGTACTGGCGGTAGACATTGAAGAGTCAGCGGAAACAGACTGGAGAGTTCCTATCAGATACTACTTGGAACATCTCACCACTCCTGGAAACAAACTTTTAGCGCACAAGGTTATCAGCAGGTCAAGAAATTATGAGTTAAGAGACGGAGTCTTATACAGAAGATCATTTGCTGGGCCACTATTACGATGCGTATCAAGAGATGAAGGAAAGAAGCTGTTGAAGGAAATTCATGAAGGAGACTGTGGAAATCACAGCGGACAGAGAGCGCTGGCTCTAAAAGTAAAAATGCAAGGTTATTACTGGCCTTGGATGAATGGTGATTCTGCTGAGTATGCTAAGCGGTGTAGGAATTGTCAGCTGTATGCAAATAAAATAAAAGCGCCAGCAGTCTCGCTAAATTCAGTATTAAGTCCTTGGCCCTTTGCCAAGTGGGGGATTGACATCATTGGACCGCTGACACCAGGGTCGGGACAGCGCAAATATATCATTTGGTAACGGATTATTTTACCAAATGGTGTGAAGCTAAGGCACTCAGACAAAGAACAGGAAAATAAGTATTTACATTCATATGGGAAAACATATTCTGTCGATTTGGTGTCCCAGCGGAAATTTGCACTGACAATGGGAAAGAATTGGTTGGTGAAAACATTGAAAACTTGCTGGCAACATACGGTGTTAAACTAGGAAAATCCACTCCTATCTATCCTCAAAGCAACGGGCAGGCGGAGGCTACCAACAAAACAATAAGAATGGGATTAAAAAAAAGAGTTGAGGGGCACAAGAAGGCATGGTGTGAGCATCTCCATAACGTCTTATGGTCTTACAGAACTACAATCCGAGAAGCAACTGGAGCATCTCCCTTTTTACTCACATTTGGTGCTGAGGCAGTGCTGCCATCAGAAGTTATGTTGCCAACGACAAAACACGAAGCTTGGGAGAAAAATCTCAATACAGATCTAATCCTGGCAAAACTAGACGACTTGGAAGAACAGCGGCTCATTGCTTTGACTCATATGGAAAATTACCACCGCCGTCTAGCAAGGGAGTATAATAAGCGTGTAGTGAAAAGAGACTATCAGTCTGGTGACCTGGTATTAAGAGAGATACCGCCGTATCAGAAGAAGAAAGGATGTAAGAAGCTGGAACCTACCTGGGAAGGCCCTTACGTCATCAAACGTGTAGCGGGTAGTGGAGCTTATGTGTTAGTTGATGAGCATGGAAAAGAACTTGAGCATCCATGGAATGCCAAGTTTATCAAGAGATTCCATCCATAAGGATACATGTAAAAATCCGAAGTCTTGGGCGGGCATAATACCCAAGAAATCTTATTTTTTGTAATCTGCAGTAAATAAGATCCGGGGACGTAGGTTTCTTTGTGCGCCGAACCCCGTTAACAAATTATGGTGTCATTTTTAATTATACGGCGACAATTACACTGAGGCAAATTTGCCAAACAAATTCTACAAGGCTTAATAGCCATACGCTGAGGCAAATTTGCCAAACAAATTCTACAAGGCTTAATAGCCACACGCTGAGGCAAATTTGCGCAAAAAATTCTACAAGGCTTAATAGCCATACGCTGAGGCAAATTTGCCAAACAAATTCTACAAGGCTTAATAGCCATACGCTGAGGCAAATTTGCCAAGATAATTTTACAAGGCTTAATAGCCATACGCTGAGGCAAATTTGCCAAACAAATTTTACAAGGCTCAATAGCCATATGCTAAGGCAAATTTGCCAAGATAACCATACGCCGGGACATAACGGAACATTTTAGTTTTTAATGCATGGCTTCGAATAGCAGTAAACCTGGCTAACTGGTGCTATAACTCCTGACGCGTTACTTGTTGATCTGTAAGTGATGGCAGAAAAATATAAAACTCCAGGAGAACTCCCTGTAGGGACGGCTCCTGGTTAACCAACCACTTATAATAGATCACCGACGGGCACAAGTAACAATGTATAGCGAAAACGGTTGCGATGTGGCTAAGGAAAAATACTGTCAGCTCATCATTGAAACTAAAATGGATTCGATTATACCGGCGGAAACAAACAAAAGAGTTATATATATAACAAAATGGAAAGGTAGAAAAACATCTACTGAAATCCCATAACAAAGGAGTAGGAGATATAAACATATCTCATGATTACATAAAAGGCACGAAAAGCTAGGAGTATCTAAATTACACTTGATAACTGGAAGATGATACATTTATCAGGTTTGCACATCTGGAGACTTCAAGGGATTGTCGACAGCCATATTTTCTTCTCCACTCTTAGTGGAAACTGCACCCTTCTCTTGATTCAACTCGCTGGCATGTTGGCTTGGATCCTTAGAGGTGTCTCGGCTGTCATTTGCACTACTGCCTTTGTTGTCGTCTTGATGAGAACCTTGACTTATTGGTTGCAAGTCTCTGTCACCTTCGGCGTCTCTTTCTCCACCAATTCCTTCTTCCTTTTCTCTACCAATTCCTTCTTCTTTTTCTTCACCAATTTCTTCTTCTTCTTCACCAATTTCCTCTTCAGAATCTGAACCGCTGTGTATATGAATGGCATCTTCGGCGTTACCTTCATCATCAGCGGCAACAGGGGTAGTATCCATCTCAGGTGTAAGGCGACCAGGAGCATAGTCATCAGGAATATCTATGTCATGTTCAGGGCAAAAGGTGGCCAAGTACATCTGAATACCAAGAAAACCGGTTGTCCTTATATCAGTACCATATTGCTCTTCTTGCGTGTGAGCGGCCTTCTTGGCAAGACTCAGTTCTGATTGAAGAGTTTCTTGCATCTGCTGAAGTTTCTTGGATTTAGAAGATTCAGTTTCAAACTTTTCCTTGTACTCTTGGAAGGTCTTGACGTCATTTTCCAGATTGAAAATCTTGCCAGTACATTGCAAATGCTCAGTCTCCAGAGTATGGATCTTATCTTCACAAGATTGATGGTCTTTCGCCTGTTTCTCTAGTTGAGCAATTCTTGCACCACAACCTTGGTGTTCTTTCAAAGTGTTGGTTTGTACTTCCAATTGAGACTCCAGCTGCTTGTATTTCTCTGAAACCAAAAGAGAAAATAAGTTAGACGCTGAGGCAAAAACTTACCCGCCGAAGTTATGAACATAAAGCAAAATCCTAACAACTACCTTCTAGACCGCTAACATACTCATGAATACCCCTTTTGGCAACACTTATTTCATCAAGTTTACTTAAAACTTCTTGATCAGAACAAGGGCCAACGACTTGTTTGATTTTAAGTCTAAGTGTAGCATTTTCTTCATTCAGCTGCCTAGCGCGATCTCCATGAATTTGGGAAAAGTTTTTGTGGTGTTGAATTTCATCTCGGGCGGCGTCTCTTTCGGCGGTACGACAAACCAGTGTAGATGATAAACGTGAGATGGTGGCTTCCTTATCCTTTAGTTGGGAGGTTATCTTCATATGCTCCACAGTCATCTTATCCCTGGCTTTACGTTCCAATTCAGCTAAGCGGGAGGCGTTGTCCAGCTCACTCTTTTTCCATGCCACATCCGCTTCAGAAACTTTGAGCAGATGATCAAGATTTACGTTAAGATCAGTGACATTACGCAATTCTCGGCGGTACCATTTAACATCTTGGCCCAAATTGAGTAACATATTACGTTGCTTAGTGTTAGCACT
>JAJJMA010193259.1:0-14353 GCA_023529015.1 Papaver nudicaule | reverse complement strand
TTTGGAGCAAAAGGAGGGTGATGGTTTTGACTCTCGGGAGCTAAGTATAGTTAAATGAAATCATCAGTGGGGAGCCAGAGGGTAATGGAAGTGGTTGTGAGAGGGCGAAGGTAGATGACGAGCTTCCTTGCGGTGAGCCGAAGGATGTAGGCTTTATTGATGCCTCTGGTAAAAGCTCTGAGGTTAATGTCGAGGTTCAAGATCCCGTGGATGAACTTAACGGTATTATGATTTCCCAGGTTTTGTCTTTGTTTATGAAGAATGTTAGCGATCCTGTGGTTTCACCCCGAGAAAATCCCTAGAGTGTTTTCTGTAATTTTGATGATCATGTGTGGGGATGACTTTGTAAAATAGGAAGTGTGTTTCCTCTTCCAACTTTTGATTACTTGCGACTATTTTGTGTACTGAATATGATGTTTATGCACTTGTTTCTTTTTCTCTATCTCTTGATGCTATTCTGCTTCTTTTTGTTATTGCTGCTTTGTGCCTTGCTTTTTATTGATTGGTTTTGAAAGTATTGTATGTAAATGGCTCGTATAGCTTCTCGAGGTGCAACTTCGGGGCTTACTTCGATGTAGGAGAAAGTGACCAAGCTAGTGGGGGCGTACGGATCACCCTTCCCAAAGGCTTTGAGTTACTCGCACTGGTTTCAAGCAAATACTGGCTATTGATTGCGTAGGTATCCATGTTTCCTTAATACGTTAGGTAGGTGCCGAAGATATTTAATTATCTTCCTCGGAGGGCATGGAGGTACCCTAGCTACCTTTAGCCTAAGTAAATGTAGGAACTTGGAATGGATACCCCGTTTCTCAATAATAAAGTAACACGATGGGGGAGTGCCGGTCAAAGCTGGAGCTTAGACATGGTACTTTTCTCTTATCGCGGCCTAAAGTTCGACCTCCTCAAATCTTTTACACCTCCCCCTTTTTGAGGCTTGAATTTTTATAAGGGGTCCCTCAGCTGCGTACTTCGTCGTTGGTTTTGAGAACGAAGCAGCTGCCTCAGGGTTCCATCTTCCTCTATAGGTAGATGTTAATCCCATTTATCGTCCCCTCGACGCCCGAGAACGCGAGGTCCTCGTGGCCGTTTGGTAGTGAGTACTAATGCATCATCAGCTTTTTAGCCTTGATTCAAAGTGTTCACTGCTAACGGGGTGTCTTGCGGGTAGAGGACCGTGCCATATAATTCGTAGGGCCCTTACGAGTTATATGAGCATCAGCTCTGTGCATACTAAACGAGGTCTTTTTGTTTGATGGCGTTTGTTGCCTTGGCGTTTTACAGCCTCTTTTCTGTTCAATGGCGTTTTTTGCCTCGGCGTTTACATCCCTTTTTTTGTTTAATGGCGTTTCTTGCCTCGGCGTTTACAGCCTTTTTCATTCGATGGCATTTTTGCCTCGGCGTTTACAGCCCTTTTTAGCTTCGGAGTTGTCGCTCATTTTGTCAAGAGTCGTAGCTTGATTTTGATTGAGGCTTTGGTTTCTGGTCTGCGCGAGACGCTCGAGTTGCTTTCGGTCTAGCTCGGATAGGTTCTTGGTTAAATATTCCTGCCTTAGTTCAGGTTTTCACTGTTACCTCGGAGTCGTAGCGGTAGCTAGGAGAACTGCTCCCTGTTGCCATGGTGTTGATTGAATCTGTTTCATGCTTTTCCTGCTATTTTAGTGATGATTTTTCTTACTCATTCGTCTGAGATTCTTAGGTGTTTTTTGTTGTGCATGATGGTGACCGAAGATAGTACCCCTGTTTCGTGGTTTCTTGTTTTCTTGTCTTCTTCCTAATGTCGATTTCTTTGTGCCGAGTTTTGGCCTTGTCGTTGGTGCTTTTATGCGGTAGGCTTCGCCCTCGGCCGTACTTCGTTGCCTTGCTACTTGTTTATGTTACCCTCGACAACGCTTATTTGTGTTACGGCTATTTTGCCTTTATTAGCCCCCTGATGCTAAGGTTGACACATGGGTGTTAATTAGCAGTTTTTAATGGTGCTATCAATTGGTTGCTCTACGGTTTGGAATTTTGAACGGTGACGTGGGGATTTGCGAAAGATGCGGTTACTTTATTGGATAACGTATAGTTATGGTGTTTTAAAGTATTGGTGCGTTATTCAAGGGAATCGAAATTATAACGCCTGTCCTTTGATTAGACTCGTCGATTAAGTGGTTTCCCAAACTGTATTATAAAAGGCGAAGTATGCTTTTGCTGTTACTGGTGACTACCTGTTTGATTTTTTGTCTGGCATTCTTTTCTTCCTTTTCTTTCCCCCTTTTGTGTTCTATCATCTTTTGAAGAAGCTATGGCTGACAGAGGAAAGGCTCCTATGGAGGAAGGAAACAGTGAGATGGGCCTAAGAAACCGGAGAGAACAGATTCGAATGATAATGGAGATGAAAGCCGATTTTTCTAATGTTAGCTCTTCTAGGAGGGAGAGTAATCCTGACAAGGTGATTCGCCTGTTTGGTAATCTTATTGAGAGTGATGAGAGGAGAAGGGAGCAGAGGATGAGGGAAGATGGCGGTCCACCCTATGATTGCCGTATGTATGAAACTAGATCGTTTTTCCGCCGCCATAGTGAAGAGATTTTGCTGATGCTTAAGGACGGTCTTGTCTTTCCTGATGATGAGGTGAATGTAAAAGCTGAAGTAAAAGAAGAAATTAACGACGTAGGTTCGTCTGTCTCCACTTTCGTTCCTCTGATTGATGAACATGTCGTTGATGAAGATTTTAGTCCAGAGGTTGTTTTCTGGGAGGAAGATGCTGCCGCTATTCCTGCCGGTGTTCCAATCATCGATGTGGACCTGCTCGAGGGCCTTGAAGAAGATCGGGGTACCGTGGCTGGACGACTTCGAAATAGGCGTAGAAATAGGAGAGGTTGAAGTTAGTTTTCTATATCAGTGTCTTCGGAGTATCTTATTTTTGTTAGTTATTTTCCTCTATGCTATCTTATTCTAGAAATTTGCTTCATGTTTCGAATGTGTTTCCCGAATGAATACTTTTGTTAGCTTGTTTATTTACCTGTGTTAATAGGTTGTTTATCACAAAGTTTCCCTGCATTATTTTGTTACTTCGCTATCTATTCATCACAAAGTTTCCCTGCATTATTTTGTTACTTCGCTATCTTGCTGGTATCGAATGATCGTTGAGTGCGTATGGGTGTGTTATGCTATGGACTCCTAGATATTATTTCCCGAGGGCTTCAGCGAGCGTGCATGCTCTTCGGAGTGTAATATTTTGTTTTTCCTTATTCGTGATTTAGTGTTAGGGTTGCTAGCGTACGACATCGATTGTTCTTCGGTGAGTCTGTGTATATTCTTTCGCTCCCCTCGTTCGAAGTTCCTCGGACCTTCTTCGGAGAGATTTGAATGAAATAGTATCTAACAGTTTGTACCCTTATCCCGTGTGTTTATTCGCTAATTAGTTATTTCGAGGTGGCTCTTCCAGTTGTAAAATTTTTAGGGTCGTGAATATGTTCCCTTAGGTCTTGTTGTATAGGATTTTTGTGTGACCCTAGATGTATACTTTCGAAGCTGCTATTGATTAATTCCTATAATTGGATATTTCTTTTCCCATAGGAGCGGCGTATGGTGACTATGACGACGTGTTATGATCGCTTTGTAAGTTCGCATTTCTCGATGGTTTTACTGTGGGTGTTCCTCGTGTCATTTTTATTCTTTGTGTGTCTTCGGAGCCTCCTTGAATTATTTTGTTGTCTCGATAAAAAATATTTTTCCTGATGGTTTCATTAAAGCGTTTTTGGATAGCATAAAATTTTGAAAACCCTAAAATAAGCTTGCGTATATCTTTTCAGGTGGTTTCTTATAGCTAGCCGCCGTTTTTGAAAAGTATTAAGGTTGACAACTAAATCCCATTTTTATGCTAATTTTGCCTTGCCAAAGTTAAAAAATCCTCAACGAATGACTTTTATCACCTGATGTTGTGCTCAAAAATTCCTTAAACATGTAAAGCCTTTAAGGTCTTTTAGATGCTTAAGGCACAGGAGCCTCTTTTTGGAGAACAAACTTTGGAAAATCTTTTAAAAAGAAGAAAATATGCTAAAAATTTGAAAACCCGAAAAATCACAGGCAAACCCTAAGTTGTTTTAATCATCCCTGTTTCTAGCGCCAAACTGTACGAGTAGAAAATTTGCATAGGTACTCAAGGAGCCATATCCATCAGATCTACTCATACATACAGTAGTTTTAGTTGAGATTTAATGGTGCGAAGACCACAAGAACAGCACCGAAGGTACTTAAAACAATAATAAAAGACCAACCTTATAACTGTAAAGGCTAAATATAAAATTTGTATGTATTTCGATGTTGTGATTACATGAATATAACCCTAAGGAACCAGAGGAGATAACAGACCTAATCTCTCTCTTGCTGCTTAGGCTCAACCCAAAAAGAATCCAACCCTTACAAAGTTTTCCAAGCTCGCCTTATATAGGCCGAGCTTGGGTGGTTTACAGCTAATAAAGACAAAAGACTCAATCGTGGTAGTGTCAGTCCCTGTCGAGTAAGGCGGTTTATTAGCTGGCGCTCTGAGGTTGATTCTGGGGCTTCGGTCCTTTGACATGGTCCGAATCCTTTCCTTCCGAGTCTTCACTTCGCTCATGTGTGTCTTCTTCTTCTTTAAGCTGGTCCGAGATCTCGTTGTCAATCCTCTCGGTGTGACTAGGCTTTCTGGATGCAAGACACGTGTTCCGAAGGGTTTTACCCCCTACAAATACAATGGTGGATACACTAATTCCTTTACCCAATAGGTAAGATTCTTATAAAGGAGGACAGGCATCGTAGAGCACAGTAATGCAGAGTTGGGTCACGAAAACGTTCTATTTTATGTCATTAGGTAGATATTGGGTCATGATACTAATTTTTCGTGGCAGTAGATAACTTTTGAACTATGAAACAAATTCTCCGTTTCGGCTCATGTGATTGTGCCATACCAAATTTGTGCACCTCACCGGCAGATTTTGAATCACGCACTCAAATTTTGGCACCTGATATAGATTACGGGACAAAGTGCAAATTTGGACTACCAGGTACGTTTTGATCAAGTAACATTTAGATGATCACGAGGTAAACTATGAGTCACGTTAGTAATTGATCACAGCTGATATCACATGATACACGATACTACTGTACTAAGGAACAGATGCCCCCGCGTTATTTTTTGTCTAGTAATCGTTAAAGTCCCAAACATACACAAACAGATGCGTTTTGTGGTTTTGTATCAAAAGAAAAAAGAAAAAAAAAGATTGATTCGATTTCAATGGTTGTCTTACACTTCTAGCTAGCTTACCTTGTTATAGGGTAGGCACATTCCAGTCACATGCCAAGTTTCCTTAAATCCCATTGACAACTTTAAATGTGCAAAAAATTTAAATTTTCCTTATTCGTGTTTGCAACTTCATTATAACATGCAACACTCTTGTGAAGCTCTCTCCCACCCATCCCATTGAATTTGAGTACCTATTACATCATACCCCATTAATCTCTCGAGCTTTCCTTTCCTTCATATCTAATCTCTCTGATCTCTAATCTACACTCTCTCCCGCTTTTGCTATTGCTCCCTAAGTAGAGGTAAGTCGAATTTTATATCCCTTACATATCAACAAGGCTTAATGAATTGTATTATACTGGTGAGAGATATTTCTTGACTCTGATTAAGTAAGCTGAATCGATCTACTGATTATACTGATCAAGGAAAATGATCTTTCTGTTTTGATTAAGCTTTTGCATGGATCTTCCTCAGTGTGCATGTGTCTGTTGAGAGTGATACTAATTAAGTGGCTAGTTGCTACTACTGCTTTCATTCAAGCTATTGAAACTTCACTTTACCTTTTTCTTTTCATGGATCTTTAATTTCACTGCTTTTTATTTCCTTCTGAATCGGTTTCTTGAATCTTCCTACGTGTAAGTTAGGATTACGCATGTTTTTTTTTTTTTTTTGGAGTAAATGTGTAGACAATTATAAGGTTACTAGGTATCACCCCGGCCGTTGGCGGGGCTCAACTTTTTTGTTATTTTTTTAAGTTATTGGGGCCGTAGGGCGGTAGCTTAACCTAAGATTAACAGGGGCCTACGGGCCAAACAGCCAAAGCTGGCGCTGTTTAAGTTTAATTTGAAATGGTCCACGGTATTTATCCATTTATTGGGCCGACCGACCGGAGGGCCCGAAGGGCCCGAAGGGCCCGAAGGGAGGGAGGACCTTTATAGGACACTCAAATGTAAATTGTAAGTAACGCAAAATTGAAATCAATTTTCAATTTCACCTCAATTTGGCTCAATTGAACCCCAATTAATTTTTTTTTTCCAAATTTTTTTTGATAATCAGGTAATACTAATCCCCAATTATTGTTCAAGAAAAAAAAATGATAAAATTGGAAAGAATTTGTCTTGAATTGAAATTTTCAATTTCACCTCAATTTGGCCAATTGAACCCAAATTGTTTGTTTTTTTCCAAATTTTTTTTGGTAATCAACTAATACTGATCCCCAATTATTGTTCAAGCAAAACAAAATGATCAAATTGGAAAGAATTCGTCTTGAATTGAAATTTTCAATTTCACTTGGCCAATTGAACCCCAATTGATTGTTTTCTTTCCAATTTTTTTGGATAATCAAGTAATACCAATCCCCAACTATTGTTAAAGAAAAAAAAATCCGATTGGAACAAATTCGTGTTGATTGGACTAAAATCGAATTCGGTCGGCCCTCGACCGCGATTTTCAGCGGTTATCTAGTTAGAATAGGTTGGTTTGTGAATCTTCTTAAAACCAAGGGTATTTCCGTCATTAGGGATAACTTTTTCTTCTCCATTCTTTCCTCTCTTTCTGCTGTAGCCTCATTTCTAAATTCTTACAGAGAGTTTTGGTCTTAGAAACACAAAACTATCTCTAGACACAAATTAATTAATGAGCTTAATTTCTCGTTTCAAAATAATTTGCTCTTTCAATCTCTTTTATTACATTATATTCATCATCTCTTTCATTCTCTTATCAAATTTTCACCAAATCTCATACCCTAGCATTTTCCTAACCCACAAATTCCCAAATTCTTCTTAATTACGTTGCAAAACTGCATCACTTTATGGTAGTCGGTAAGAATTTAAATACCAGTTTCACTATAGATGATTTTTTTAGGGAAGGGAATGCAGATTCAGGCTTATATCTTTCTCAATTAAGTATTTAGTTTCTTATTTGATGATTTTATTGTTGCATACTGTACAACGATTTGAAAGGAAAATTACGTCGATGATTTTACTTATTTCCGATTGTATTTTGTATTGTTCAGTTGAATTGTTGACCGTTTAGTGGATACTTAAGAGAAGAAATGTGCAATTGTTTGTGGATAGGAAAGGGTGAAGCGTTGGGTCTTTCGTAATCGTAGGTCTTTCGTTAAAAAGGGAATGTTAATTTTTGTTTTTCTTTTGAATTAGGAAAGGGTGAAGCGTTGGGTCTTTCGTAGGTCTTTCCTTCTTGACACTGTTAATAAAGGAAACTTTTCGGTCTTTTAATGAACTTAGGTAATGAACAGCTTAAATTCCCATCACACGATCGCTTCTACATGGACGTTCAAAAATTACTTTTAAAGCATCTTTTACCTTGGCCGTACGATTGCTTTTTTGACGGCGGGGATTACCATAGACAAACAATGCTTCTTGTTATAATATAGACTAGGTATCACCCCGGCCTACGGCCGGGGCTCAACCTTTTTGTTAATTTTTATAGGTATTATCCGGGACTAATAATGCTCCGGTGTTTTGTTAGTCGGGTCATATCAGCCGGGGCCATAGGTTAGCAAATTCTAAAGTTGGGTCGGCTTAAACCTCTGGTGTTTGGTTGGTTGGTGAAATCAGCCGGGGCCTACGGCCCCGGCCTTGGGTTAGCCAATTTATATGTAAAGTTAATGTCCTAACCTGGTTAACCAAGTGTCTATCACTCTTTAGGCAAATTATAAATAATTTAGAATTAAGATTTTTATAGGCAGATTTAAGTTGGGCCATATAACCCCGGTGTTTCGTTGGTCGGTTCATATCAGCCAGAGCCTACGATCCCGACCTTGGATAAACAAAATTCAAAGTTAGTCCAAGTATATGCCTTCAGTGTTTGGTAAGTTGGGTCAAATTAGTCGGGGCCTACAGCCTCGATTATGGGTTAGTCAATTAGTTTTATGCGACAAATTAATGCATTAAGAAGCAAAAAAAAAAAAAAAACATACACGAATTCTCAAGAAAATGATCGATGCGGTGCTAGAGTGTGTCGGCATTGTTTTATACATATATAGGCGCCTGTGGACAGAGAAGTCTCTTGTAGCTTACTTTGAAACCCATCTCTGGTAGCCCCCTGTATGAACTGTACTCCCCCTAAAGAATTCCAAGACTGCGAGTGTGTGTCTCACACATGTGGTTTTCTTTTTTTATTATTTCCTTTTGGGTCCTTACTGTTTCTTGTAATTTAGTTCTGATCCCTTCTTTTATGCTTCTTTCATCTTAAATCCCTCCAGATTACCCACGCGTGACTGGCACATGTGCCTATTATTTCATATTTTCTGGGTCATTCTTCGGGTCCCTGATTTCCCCAACTCTCTAATCTAACCTAATTCACTCACTTCTTCTCCTTTGCCGCAACTCGCTTTATTTTACTTCTTCCTCTGCGTATTTCTCTCACAGTTCACTTCTTGTAAATTACTTCTAATTCACATCGTCGCCTCTGATTGTTATTCCTCCTCCCTCTTAATTTATCTTTCCTATTACATAAAAGGACCTATAACATAAATATCAATTGAAGATTTTGGGGGAATTTGTTTGGCACAGCAACAGTATCCCAAGTACACAGCAACAGTATCCTTAACCATCCCAAATCGTTAACAACTTTTTTTTTGAAAGCAAGGTTATCATTCATAAACTAGTTCGACGAACAGTACGGTACAACTCGTGGTGTAGTAACACCCATCCTATCATTGTTTAAGATATTATATAAGAACGGTGGTGTGACTGCATCCCAGATAACTGTTGATGGATTCTTTGGATCACGATTTTGTCGTCGAACTGCTTCATTAGCCAATTCATCTGCCGCATAATTAGCTTCACGATATGCATGTGTAATTCGTAGCGAGGTAACCCTATGGAGGATTTGCGTCGCTTCAAGGAGTAATCCTTTAAGATGCCAAGGGGCCTCTGTCTGTCCATTCTGCAAAATTTGAAGCATCGATTTTGAGTCAGCCTCTAGCCAAACTTTGTTCCATCCGTGGCGTAAAATCATCCTCGCCGCCGTTAAAAGGCCCCAAGACTCTGCTGTGATTGCCGTGGAGATTCCGAGCGAGACGGCCATTGCCTGTAATAGGTTCCCATCAGCATTCCTTGCAATAACCCCAATTCCTGCCGCGCCTGGATTGCCTTTTGATGCCCCATCCATATTAATTTTAATCCAATCCTGTTGTGGTGGCTGCCAAGCAATTTGGATTGTAATGGTTGACCTGGAAACCGAGTGGAGCTGTGGTGAAGGTACGTCCGGGAGAAAAGGAATGATATGAGTTCTTGCCCACTCAAATTCCTTCCAAAGAACTAGTATGAGTTGGAAGATTTGCCCAGGAGGTTGTATAACACGCTTGTAGAGACGATCATTGCGAGCAAGCCAGATATGCCATAATGTGAAAAGCAATAGATTCTGTTGCGGTTCTGGAACACCAATACGAAGCATACCAGGAAGTGTGAAAGGTTGTACAAGGTTCGTCATCATTGGGTTCAAGGATTGGAGCATAAAATCCCAAATAAGCTGCCAAACTTCAGCTGCAAACCTGCACTTAAAAAATAAATGGTTAGTAGTTTCTCTGAAGTCGTAGCAGGTTGTGCAAATTCCTGAATCCAACACATTGCGTGCGTTGAGGACATCGAAAGTTGGGATGGCCTCATGAATGGCTTTCCACAAGAAAAGCCTGATTTTATATGGGCAAGAAAACTTCCAAATGCTTCTCGAAAGTTCTGCCGTCTGGGGATCAATGATTGGAGTGGAGTCGCAATCTTGATCAATCAAATTCTGATACCCTGTTTTGACCGAATATTGTCCCGAAGAAGTAAAAGGCCAAATAATCTTGTCTTCCTGACCCTGGTGAGGAAGGTGTATTGCAAGGATCCGTTGAGCCGTATCTTCAGGAAACAGCTGAAAAATGAGATGATGATTCCATGATCCGGTGTCTTGAAGTATCAAAGAGGCAACAGAAACGCCAGGGAGTAAGGAATTATTTCTAGCCTCAGTTGCTGATTGTAGGGGAATCCACTTGTCCGTGACTGCCGTTTTCTCACCATTTCCAATAACCGAAAAAGAATGTTCATGCAGAAAAGGAGAAACCTTAACCAAACCTTTCCAAAGAGGACTTGCCGTCGCAGGTGGTTTGGGTAGCGCAGGAAGTGAAGTCTTATCCTTAAGGTACCTGGTGTGGCAAAGGGTACTCCAGAGAGTATTCTTTTGTTGGTGAAGTTGCCACACCCGTTTCATCATGAGCGCCTTGTTGTGTTCCTTGGACTTTCTAATGCTCAGGCCACCACGTTTTCGAGGTTGAGTAATCTTCCTCCAATTGAGAGTGTGAAGTTTCCTAACCGTACCATCATGCCCCCAGAAGAAATTCCGAGTAATTTGGTCTATTTTTTTGTGAACCTTATCCGGAAGAAGCTGGGTTTGCATAATATGGTTCGCCGTAGGGGTGAGGGATGTATTGATGAGAGTTAGGCGTCCTGCCGGGTTGAGACATTTGGACATCCATCCCTTAGTCTTTCTCTCATATCTGTTAATGAGTTGAGAGTAGTTTGTCGACGAAGATCTGCCATTAGGAAACTGAACCCCCAGATAGACAGGAATAATGTGCGTGGTAGCGATGTGAAATGAACTCTGTAGTTCTTGAATCTGTTCCAATGAAAGCTTCGGATGATGTATGATGGTAGACTTGGTTCTGTTGATGTACTGACCAGCCGAAGTCGAATACGTTGCCAATAGGTTATTGAGCGCAGAACAGGTATTCTTATCCGCTGTAATGGATAGGAGCAAATCATCAGCATACATTAAATGTGTAATTTCCGGAGCTTTTTTGCAAATTCTGATTCCCCGGATTCGCTGTGAACTCTGTAAGACAGCCAGATTAGCCGAAAGGACCTCCGCACATAAAATGAAAATATACGGAGAAAGCTGGTGCCATTCGACACGAGACCTTTGTCTCCAGAATGAAGCCTGACATTCAGAAAGCATAGTATGTGTATTACGGAACTCCTCCTCCTTTTGTAGCCAGTAGATGAGTTCATGACCTGAAGCCGTAGCAGCATGCTGTTGGGAAAGACGAATCTGTTCTTCTGCTCCTTGAATTAAGGCAGGTAAATTACCAAAGGTCTGTCTGTCCCACTTCAGAAGCGCCGTAGCAGTAGAGTCTGCCTTAAGGAGAATATTAATCCCAGGATTTGGGTTTTGTCCTTCAGCCCAAGCCGAAGCAACAAGTTGTCTACAATGAGGATGTAAGAACCAAGAATGCTCCACTTGGAATCGTTTCACCCTGGGTTTGATAAGCACTTTTTCCTCAAGTAAGATAGGAGCATGATCCGAAGCTACCCGAGTAAGATGTGATACCAGAGAGTGTGGATGTTGTTGTAGCCAAGTTGCATTGGAAAGAGCCCTATCCAGCCTCTCAAATATTACATCTTGAGCATCCTGTCTGTTAGTCCATGTAAATGGAATACCCTTAAATCCAAGATCAAGCAATCCAAACAAATCTATGAATTCAAGAAACACTGCAGCCTGGGAACTACAAAAAGGTCTACCACCTTTTTTCTCCTCCTGACAAATGACCTCATTAAAATCACCAAATAAGAGCCAAGGTAAATTGGTTGGCGAAACCATGGAAATAAATTCCTGCCAAAAATTGGCCCTAGTCATCGGGTTCGGAGGCCCATAGATACAGGAAAGTAACCAAGGAGAAGGCTTTGAAGGTTGAGTAATCTGCAAATGAATCAAACTTTGATTAGCGACCAGTATATCCACCTGCAAATGAGAGTTCCACAAAACAGCTAGACCGCCACTCCTGCCAATACTCGGAACAGCAAAACTATCAGAAAACCCCAGAGAGTTTTGTAAATTTGAAATGGCAGCAGCAGAAGTGGTAATGGTTTCCGAGAGGAAAAGTAAATCCGGTTTGTGTTGTCGAATAAGTTTTGATAATCTTTGCCTGGCAGTAGGTTTAAGAGCCCCTTGACAATTCCAAGCTAAAAAACTCATATATGGGAATAAGATCAACAAGAGGGAGCAAGGAAACCAGTCATGAACTTTGTTGGTTGAAGCACAGGAGAACAGCGAGAAAACCAAAATTCGGATGGAGCCCAGTGAGTTAACACGGCAGAGAAGGTGGATCGCAAGAACACCTCACCGATTCAGCACAACTCAGCAAGATACATAAACAGGAAAAATGGCAGACCAAGCATGGATTGAAGCAAAATAATACAACACAGGATTGATAAAAGCAGAAACACCACCAAACAAACCGCAAGTCGAAAAGATAAAAACCAGATCTAAGAGAGAAAAAAAACCAGGCAGAATTGGTGGGAACGGATGTGGATCGAGGTTGAAGAATCTTTTAGTAGCCACCAACAGACCAGTGTGGAGATTGCACGAGAAAAACTTGAAGTCGAAGAAGAAGGTAACACAGACGAAGGGAAATGGAAGTGAATCGGTTTGAGCGGGTTGACTCATTTAACGCCGATTTAATCTCCTCTCCGCATCTCTCCTCTTGAGTGATTGTACTTATTTGATGAAAAACAACTCCAAGGGCAAACCAGGGACAAATCCAAGGGCATCAGAAGAAGAACAACTGAACATCCAAACCTGAATCAACTCGACAGCAGAAGCAGGTGGAGAAGAACACTTGCAGAGATATCTTCAGATCTGGAAAAAACCGAAACGGTTGAATTGGGAGATGAGATCCTGGGTTGAGGGATGGCCTGGCTTAACAGAAGACGATTGAGAAAAGAAGAAGTAAAGCTTGATTGGGAAAATCCATTAGATCAGTAGAATTAAGGCTCAGAAATGGAAATAATTGGTGGAATCGGTTGGATATTGGGTTGACTCTTTTTCGCACCGATTCGCGGAGCAATATTAGCTGATGTTAAATCGTTAACAACTTGAACCCATTCTTCTGCTGCTCGATAATTTTGTTCGAAAGAAGATTAAACAGCAGTGGGAGGTGGGTGGGTGCGGTGTATTTTGTTTTTAAAGGGCAACCGAAGTAGATCTGACGGCCACGGGTGACTTACAATTGACTTTGGCGATCGAAGGGTCGAAATTCCATCACGCGTTTGGACGGCCCGGATGGCCCTATTCCTAAGGACCCTTTCTTTTTAATAAAGAGACTAGGTATCATGCCGGCCTGCGGCCGGCGCTCAACCTTTCGGCGATTCTCGGAAGGTTGTCGGAGCCTACAACCTATAATGAGCCAGAAGATTATCCGAGGTCTACGCCCCAGGTCTTGGATCAAAGTGTTGAGTTGGTCCAGCCAAGGCTCAAATTCTAGAGTTAATTTTTAGTGGTAGATATTACCTATGGCCATGGCCCTGGCCGTAACCAATTACGCTTCCGGTGTTTAATAGGTCGGGTTAAATCAGCCGGGGCCTACGGCCCCGGCCGTGGGGTGGCAAATTCTAGAGTTAGTCGGGTTTTAGGCTTCCGGTGTTTGGTTGATCAGGTCAAATCAGCCGGGGCCTACGGCCCGGCCGTGGGGTGGCAAATTCTAGAGTTAATCGGGGTTTAGGCTTCCGGTGTTTGGTTGTTCGGGTCAATTCAGCCGGGGCCTACGGCCCCGGCCGTGGATTATCAAATTCTAGAGTTAGTCAGCGCTTATGTTTCTGGTGTTTGGTTGGTCGGGTCAAATCAGTAATGGGCATTCAAACTTTTTGTGGCTTAAAGACTACCTGCTGCAAATACTTTTCAACACTTAAGTAATTAATACATTGAAGATTCATTTTTTTTTGTTTTGGAAAAAAGAATCCAAATAAAATGGCTTCACAAAGAAAATCAACAAATTTCTTACTTAACGAAAAACAGGTTTTCAAATCACTTCGAACCTGTCTTTGTTGGTATACTTACAACATGATCCATTTCTTTAGTAGCTGCAACATCCACATTTTCCCCATGAACAAAACGGTTAATACGACAGCCAGTCAAAGGAACCCAACAAATATTGGTAGATGATGCAATAGTTCTATTTTTTGATCCCTTACCATGCTCCGTCTCTTGCAGGGAAGGGTGCATCAAGTCAAATTATCACCTACTGCAATAATGTATGCAACAAAATTTCATCAGAAGATGGGAAGAGCTAAATGAAAATGAAATAT
>JAJJMA010193241.1:4191-23646 GCA_023529015.1 Papaver nudicaule | reverse complement strand
GAAACCAAACCTGGTTTCATTGAAAAAATCGAATGAAACCAAACTTGGTTTCAATAATTTTACCATTCTGCCAACACCGACATTGGTTACAATGACAAAATCGAATGAAACCAAACTTGGTTTCATTGGAAAAATCGAATGAAACTAATCCTGGTTTCAATGTAAATTTATCGTTCCACCAACACTTACATTGGTTTCATTCACAAAATCGAATGAAACCAAACCTGGTTTCATCAAAAATATGATTGAAACCAAACCTGGTTTCAATGTAAATTTACTGTTCCACCAACACTTCCATTGGTTTCCTTGACAAAATCAAATGAAACCTTGCAGATTTATTCATTACAATATAATTGTGTAGCTACTTCAGAGGGTAATTAGACTAACTGAGTACATGATTCTCCACATAACTAGAACTAAGATAACATCTTCAGGCCAAGTTATATGTACAATATTGAAGTCGGTCTTTATTATGTTCCTCGCTACAAGTTTATGCGGCTAGCACATCTGATCAACAGCTAAAGCTTACCTGGACATTTTTAATTAGAATAGTAGCTAAGACTCTAATCATCAGTTCATCCTTGCCAATCACTAGATGGTTGCAACCCAACAACTATAGGGACAGTTATGACTTTCTTTAGATAATCAACAACATGTATACATATGTGCCGAAGCCAAATAAACAAACTAGATGTGTAGTAGTGGCGTGTGTGCGTGCCTTGGGACACATTTCGTTGATTATCCACAGCACATCAAATGTCGCAATACCCAAAAGTTTGACATAACAAATCCTAGCATGTATTGAATCAATTCAAATATACCTCAAACAGCAGGGCTTGGTGTTTAGATTAACCAGCTTCTATTTGGTGTCGCCAAGGTTTCCCCCTCTTCTTCCATAACATGACGCCATGACCAGTACTTTAATCCTGTTTACCCTGCGAAATTCATTGCCAATCAAAATCAAAAATCTACTCTCTAGTTAAATAGTGAACTGAAATAGTATAAATCAAGAATGTGGTCCACTTACATGGTAGATCTGATTGTAAATTGATGAATTTAAACTGGCTTTTTGAGTTCGATTTTCCATTTTTATTTCAACAAACCACTTGGGTGATAACGCTAAAGGTGGTGATGATGATACAATTGCTTTAAGTTAAGAAATCATGATGCAGTTGCTGGTGTTGCAGTTTATCCGATTATGTCGATCTTGTATTTTGTGGGGGATGAGAAAATCGATACGATGCATACGCCGAGTAAGAGCGTTATATTTTCTTTCGCTTTCTCTCTGGTTAATATTCATCAGTTCCACACACCTTTAGATGCAACCCTAAATCCCCAAATTGAATCCAGATCTTAAAATAATGGGAAAGAAAACACAAAATCAAATCTAAATTAAAGAACGCTGGTTGCTGGTGTCGGTTGTGGTGGATGTTGGAGGAGTATCTTAGAAGACATGGTGGCGACGATGAAGATACATGGTGGTGGCGACGATGAGGAGGAGAAAACCAGAGAGAGGAGAGGCTGAGAAAGAGACGAGAGTTTGGATTTTGGGTGGGGTTGATTTTTGCTGGTTTTGCTGGGTTAAATAAAACTTGGAGGGTAATTTAGATAGTTTGTGTATATTTGGAGTTTTTGTTTCACTTTTTTTTATAAAGGAGTTTTTGTATCATAAATTAGGTGACCTTGATTTTTTAATCAATATTATGTAATATCATTCAATGACTTTATTAACTTATCCCTTCGACAAACTATCAAAGATTAAACCACAAACTATCAAAGATTCAAGGAAAATCTCACAGCAAGTAACCTTGCTATTTCGGGGGCGAGGCAAAAATTCAAGAGGGCGAAATGTGCGAACCATATCCCATCCCAGTTTATAAAGGGTGATTAATTATGATTAATATAGCCTAATCAGTTATAAAAAAATTCTAATTAACCATTAACTTCCCATCCACTAATCCTCCCTCTCAATTTCAGTTACAAAATTAAACTCCTCCGACTCCCCCCTACTCTTACTCCTCCATTACTACTCATTCCCAAAACCAATTTTTCATTACTTTTTCAAAATCTAAAACTCTCTCCATTTCTCAAAACCTCTTCTATTCTCGAATTCGAGTTTTATTCTTTCCACATATAAATATGGCTAGCAATGAAAAAAAAGATAATTCAACAATTATTTACGTGAGGAAGAATAGAGTCAAAAAATCAAATTCAAAGAAGGATAAACGTCGGTAAAAAGATGACGAACAACCGGAGGAAGAAATGGATGAATCTTTGGCCCAAATGATGAAGTAAGTTACTCTAATCACCTTCGCAATTGTTTTCAATGAAGTTTGGATCAATTTGATAGGTAAGAAACCGTTAATTTGAATTCTCAACATGAAAACTCGTCATAGTTGTTAGGAAGTCCTTGACGATTTTTCACTTTCAGTAAAATTGTAAGAACATTCGTCGAGGTTTCTCACCAAATCTGGACGATTTTAGACAATTCGTATTAAATTTCCGTATAACTACTCTTGCATATGTTATTGTGTGATTATCATGAAATTCACGATCCTGTTTAAAGTATCTATAAATTAAATCTTACAGTTGGCATCTAGAGCCAGGTTTAGAACTCGTGATCGTCCGTTTATTCGTATGCAGAATCGTGTTGTCGATTTGATTAAGTCTGTGTTTATGATCATGTTCATACGTCTGTATGCTTGACTTTTACATCTAAGGATTAGAGTGTTCGCAACATTTTATGATAGCATATTACAGAAAACAGCCATGAATCAATGTGAATCAACAAGGGATAGCTAAAGGAATATAAAGGGTTTTCTGTTTTTCTTTTCGGTGAATGCCAAAGAGCACATGAATGGACGTTCTATAGTGGGCATGTCGTTACATGTATTTGATGACCTAGTTTAATATATTTAATTAGGTTTGAATCGGTGATCATGAATGTCAAGGGTCATCAGAAAGCTTTAAAGGATGTGTTTGGCAACCTGTCATTTAATTTGAGTCGAACATAACGGCTACACATGCCATAATGCCTGGGTGATCGGGTGAGAATGCTTTGTTTTGTTTTTAATGGACTACACAATGTAGTGTACACATGCGTGACATGCTATGATTTCAGAGGAACAATAGTGCCTAGTGGTATTAAATCAGTTTAAGGCCTTTTTAAAGTTATAATGTTTTATCTAATAGTTGGCTTAGAATTTTGGGTTTTAATATAGAAAAAGACCACTGATGTTTTGTGTCTATTAAGTATTTACAAAAGCCCAAAGTCTGATCATTACGGATATGTAGGGCTGAGCAACGGATGGGTACCCGCTGGATTTATCCGATCCGATCCGCACTTTGGCGGATGGGTACCCGATCCGTCATTTGGTGGACTTGACACGGGTTGTGTTTCAAATCCGCCATTTTGGCGGACTGGACACGGGTAAATACGTCAAATCCGTTGGGTATCCGATCTTAAGGGTAATCTACAGATTATAACTATATATCGAGGATATTATAGAAAAGTTCATTTTTACATATAATGTGTACGGTTAAGCCTATAGAGATTACAGTGAAGAAGCAGTGGATATTAGGGATTCGAGAGAAGTAGAAATTAGGTTTTCTCGTCTGTGTGTTTGGGAGATTAGACAGAAGAAGAAATTGGCTGTTTCTCTCTGTGTATTTGGGAGATTAGAGTGAAGAAGCTTAAACAATGCAGTTATCAATTTAATGATCAATTCTTCATTGCAATTATTTTAGTTTCATTTTGAAGATGGGATATTTGCTGCTTGTTTCCATGAGTTTTTTTTTTCTTCTTTTTTTCTTTTGAAACTTAAACAAATCCGCGGATTATCCGCATCCAGTCCGCTCACCCGTCCCACCCGCTAAACCAGAATTCGTCGGGTGATGAACTGGACACGGGTGCAGTTTCCAAATCCGCCATTTGGGCGGACTGGACACGGGTAATACCAAATCCGCCAAAGTCCATCCGTTGCTCAGCCCTACGGATCTGGCAAATTTCTCAAGACTGAGACGATCCAAACCGGGCCTATAAATTGGTCTGTACCGATCCGAAGGAAACCAGTCTTGAACTTAGGGGTGAGCAACGGACGGACGGATGCGGATTAGGGGTCACCCGCGTCCAATCCGTCAAATGGTGCGGATTGAGATATGCACCCTTGTCCGCATCCGTCATCCGCGGATTTGCGGACAGATGCGGTTTATCCGCGGTTTTGAACAGAAAAAAAAAATAAAGTAAAAGATTTTTACCTAAGAAATAACAGAGTTACAAAAGAGTAGCAGAGTCAAAAGAGTAGCAGAATTACAGATTCAAAGTAACAGAACAAAAGAGTTCAAAGTGGCAGAGTTCAAAGTCTTAATAGATAGTAAAAGCAAGGGTGAAATCAAAGCAATGGTGTAGCTGTAGCTGTCACTGTTGCTGTGGCAATGCTCTCGACAACTGGTGGTGTAGCATCATCCTCATCGAAATCATGAACAGGAATACAAGGACCCTTGTTACTTGAATAAGCCATCTAACACACCTAACAAACAGCAGCAGTAAGTAACTACACTAGTAACAACAAGATTTGATGACAATGCATACAAACAACATCATTAATGAAGCATATCTGAAACAATAAGCTAAGAGAACAACACAATAGGCATAGTGAAGTCATATGAAGTCTGGTGTATCTAATCTACAAGCTACGGAAGTCATATGAAGTCATAAAAAGATCATTATAACCATCTAAAGAAGCTATAGAGAGAAACTATGAAATAAAGAAGAAGACAGAGAACATGAAACTAAAGAATCTATAGAGAGAAACAGAAACATGCTTAATTTAAAAAGTGCAAACATTGACCAACTTATATAAAGGAACCCAAACATTTTAAATATAGAGCAAACAAACTTCATACAACACGCAACAAGAATAACACTAGCACAAAGAATCATAAGAAAGAACATTTTATCATCAGAATCATAAACTAAGTTGTCATGGCAAGTTCATCATCAGCACAAGAGGTGTTGAAATCAAAGCAAACAAACAACAACATACAATTAAATTTAAAGTTTAGATTCAGGAGCAATAGCGACATCTATTGGTACATTCACTGTCCTATGTGAAAGTTGCTCATTCATTACACTGAATAACTATCATCTTACACATAAGACAGTGAATCACCAACTCAAGCTCAGCTAAAGCTCCAAGGAATCAAAGACTTTCTATGATTTTTAAAATAAGCATAACTAGCTAGGTAAATGACTTACCTTTCACTAAAGAAGGAGATTAACAGAGAACATGAAACTAAAAAAGTGATGAGGAGAAGAAGAAGAAAACAGAGAACATGAAACTAAAGAAGTGATGAGGAGAAGAAGAAGAAGAAGAAAACACATAACATCAACAACATCATCTTCATCAATAACAATTTCATTTATTTCATCAATAACAATTTCATTTATTTCATCAATAACAATTGCATGTGATTTTTTCAATTTCATTAAACCCTAAAACAAAATCCCTAATTTCATAAAAGCCTAAAATTTGAAATTCATTCAAACAACAACAGAATCATTAATTTTAGGCAAAATGAAATGATGGGTTCAATTAATTACCTGTATAGAAGGATAATACTGTTATAAACTTCACCAGATTTCAAATTTGTCTTTCTGTTCTTTTTGTTTGTCTGAAAAAATAAAGGAAAGATTGTTAAACATTCAATTAATTGCAATGGAAAACTATAAAAGATAGGGAAATATAGGGAAATCATCTTACGGTTCTTACCAGTGCTAGATTGATAAACAAAACGGCATCACAGATCGAGTTCAGTCTTCTTCAGACGCAGACAGAAGAAGAGGAAGGAAAGAAGAAGAAAATGATCGAGTTTGAGATCTAGATTTTTAGGTTTAGATATATATGAAAGGGTAATTTCCATAAATATCCCTAGGAATTAGGATAACTACCATCATACCTACGGATTTGCGGTTTATCCGCGGATTACAAAATCAATCCGCATCCGGCCATTAAATGTAGCGGATTAACAATTCAATCCGTGTCCGGCCCATTAGTTCTACGGATTGGGTTCTACCCGCACATTTGCGGGCGGTTGCGGGCCCAATCCGCGGATTCGGACTTTTTGCTCAGCCCTACTTGAACTAGACCGGCTAATCTATCCTTGACTGACTCGTCCCAAACCAATCCGGACCTTACCCATTTCCATCCGAGCCTTCTTTGTATCGTTCTAACCAGTTTTGAATTGAACCGATTATAACTTATTTAGGTTCTAACTTAATTATATTTTGGATTATGTTATTATAAACCTAGTATAATTGAAACCAGTTGATAATTAAAACCTATTTGTGAATGTAATGATATCTTCTCCTTAAGAAATTATGAAGTGGTTTTCACCTTAACAAATTTAAACCAACAAAACGCTTCCGCTTTATCGAAATCATTAATGTTTGATTTAATTAAATTTATTAAAGTAACGTATAATTTAATTTGATTTTAACGAACGATTTCGTTGTAAATTCTGATGATTGAAACCATTTTTGTTTGCACTAGTTTGCTTGTTTGTGTATCATGATATGATTGTGTTATGTTATGACTTATGTCTATGCATTATGGTATGGATTTTCTTGTTGATTGTTTAATTATGTAAGATTATTGCACTTAAGATATTAAGTTGGGACTCTTTAGTTATCACCACAGTGATACTAGAGTGTTAAGTTTTAACAATAATCATTAGCGTTGTTGTAAGCATTTGCAAACCATAAGTTAAGGTTTTGCAGTTATCGACTTATTTTGATAATGGCATTATTTTAGTTGTTTGGATATCACCACAGTGATGTCAAAGCACTTGTCAGTCATAATCCTAATAGTGTTAGATGCTTACACTATTGTTTTGCTTAAGTATATTAGAACAACAATTGCCCACAGGTGATTCGAGTTCACATATTTAAGAAAGCACTGAAAGAAATGATATTTGATCATACATTATGGACTTAGTTTTTGTATTTGAATCGTTTTATATCTTAATAAGTGTCTAGCGTTGATGTCTTTTGTTTTCACCCTTGAGTGTTTAAACGATTTTGCTAGACATATAAATTAAAATAATGATTATGTAAATTATGTCATTGCATTGTTTTCAATTATTCCTCGCATTAATAAAATTCATTTAATGTTTTGAATTATGTCGTTATAAAGTTAAGTGACCCATTACGGATTTTCATATTTTTCGCGAGCAGTCAAATTATGTTGTTTAATATCAAAAACTCGGTGCATTCTCAAAAGATATTGAAGCTTAATTTGTATGAATAAATTCCCACAATTTGTCAAAATAATGTTCATCTTATTTAGAAAACTTTTTGTACTTAATAATTAATTAAACTGGCAATGCATTAAAGAGTTTACCTAAAAAAAAATTATTATCGAAAAAAATATTTATTGATCATCTTAACGCTTGATTTTGAGTTACGAAAGATTCATTATGTCTGAATTTTTTCCAAATTATGTTGTTGGTTTCTTCACAATTTTTTACATGACATGATTTGCAATGAATTTAAAAGGTTATTGTTTTTCGGGTTACTCATACACTTGTTAATAATTTATTGATGTCATGATTAAGTCAAGTATGATACTCCCTCCGTTTCTTTTATATAGGCGGAAATAGGGTTTTTTCATGTTTCAACTTATAGGCGGATTTCTATTTCCAAGATAAATTTTCCTACATATACCCTTATTTATAATACATGGATAATTGTGTTGGAGAAAAGACAAAGGATAAAACAGGAAAAAACATAAAAAATTATGAATTCAACAATGTTTTCTTAATATAAGAGATTTGGTCCCTCCGCCTATATAATTGAAACGGAGGGAGTCATTAAATGGGATTCTTCAGTATCACAAGAAAGGTTAGTGTGGTATTTGCAATTTTACATGTTGTTGTATTGTTTAGTTATCACCACAGTGATATTGAACTACTATGTCGAAGTGTAGTAAGTGCTTTAAGTCCTCTTAGTTTGATTTAACAATTAGAACAAAGATGCCCACAGGTAATTTTGGTTCCTATGTTGAACAAACATAAAGATTATCTAAATGTTTCATATACATGTGGAATAATAGCCACCACAGTGACTTCAATTCACAGTATATTAGGATGAACTTTAGAATCATATGAGTTTGTTAAATACATTTTAGAACAAGATTCACCCACAGGTGATTCAGGTTATCGTATTAAACAAACATAATGTGGTAACATGAGAATGTAAAATATCCATAGATATTTTTCATGTATCACTTTGATTATGATCCGTGATAAGGTTTTACGCACACGGGAATCTTATTGAAGGAATGGTACTATTGTAAGTCTAATTGTTATGTATCTCTATGATTGGCCAGCTTCTGTTCTTAGATTGCTGATTATGATTATTTTGTAGACTTTTGATTGTCCAACTTTTAGAAGATAAACTGTTTATCACCTTAATTGATGATTTTTCACATTACTGTTACGTCTACCAAAGTGAAAAACATAAGGTTCAAACGGGGTGGTGAATATTGTGAAAGGTATGATGAACAGGATAACATCCTGAACTTTTCATGTAAAATCTTCAAAAGTTTCACATTGTTGCTTAATACACAAGTCCAAATTAGCATTGGCATAGTGTATAGTAAAAATCATACTCGTATTTAAATGGTTAAATGCATTAAGTTTCATGCACAATTACATGTGCATTTGTGGATGTTTGATCTTCAAACAACTGTGTAATTTAGATAGTTTCTGAGCAAAACAGTTTCAAATACACCTTTTGAACTGTAGAATGGCTGGAAACCTAGTTTAAAGCACCTATAACTTAAGGTTGTTCAGTTTTGCTGATGAATTACGTTCCTAAATTTTAAAAAAAATGGATTTGAAGACTAATAATGGTTCAATGGTTTTCCTGAATATCCAAAAGGTTGTTTTAACCATAGTAATGATGTTTATCGAAACCGAAAATATGAATTCATTACAGATAACATAGTTTGTGGGAGTATATGGATGTTGTGAATCTTCTCATTGTCGAATCCTTGGATAATGAAAGACCACAAATTACTTATCCACTGCTCCATAATGAAATTATTGTCAATAAAGAAATTGTTGACAACCACAAGAACCAGATTATTAAGGTCTCTTAGAGATCGCAAGAAAGCTATTCAATGGTTTGTTTACTAGAATTCGATTTTGATGAAATTCGGTTTTTGATTCACAAGCTATTAAGAGTATAATTTTGATTATTGAATTAATGCTGTGAGAGTTGATCAATGGTTGAACGTCAAGTTTGGCATTTTGTTTAAATTGCTGGAAGGACACATCAGTTTTGTGTAAGTGAGTCTTTCTGACTTAGCATAGCTGTATTGGCAATGATAAAAAAAAATATAAAGCTAGACTTGTAGCCAAAGATTTTACTCAGAATTAAGGCATTAATTATCAATAAGTTTTTTCTCTTGGGTCAAAGAAATACTTATTCAAAATTATCATTAGCATTATTAGTAGCTCATTATGATTTAAGAGTTGCATTAAAATAACTGTGAAATCATCCTTCATTAATGATAACGTGTAAAGTAAATTTACATGTACTAACCTAAAGGCCTTGCCTTATAAAGACAGGAAAGGTAGTCTACAAACTGAAGGAACCAGTGTATAATATTAAGCAAGCCTCCCGACAATGATATCTAAAATTCAACAAAACCTTAAACTCCGAGTAGTGTTCTTGGCTTTATGCATATCTCTATGTTTTGTTAACTAAAGGATAACAATGAAGCTTACTATGTGATAGTATATATCATGTGGATTACTTAAGCTCTCATGTTAAGCATATATCGAATATTCGAAATATTTGAGATAAGACATATTTAACAAGTTTTGTTTCACATAAGAGAGAAGATATAAATTTAATCTTCATTACGCCTTAATTATGAAGTGGAACATAAATCAAGTTGTTTATATGTTTGAATCGAGGAACATATTATGGCAAAGTTATCAAGAACTTTGAGATACTAATTAATGTTGAATTATGTCTTACAACTAGTTAGTCAACCCAATATGAGTTGGTTGGGTTTTCAGACTTCAATTTTATTTGGATGTGCGGAATTTATTAAGAAAGAATCCATTAATGCTACATCTGCAATTGAGTTTGGATATGTATGATTGCGAAACTTAGAGAATTAGGTTTGTCTCTATACTGCTGAAATTTATTGTCTTTGTTTCGCAGCATTATGCACGATTAGAATACAAAAGGAACAAAACACATGAACCTTGAGTATTCCTATGTGAATCAAGAAATTCATAAACGACTATTGTTCATTTATTCTTAAGCATAAATATTTCTGCAAATGCACTTATGGAACAATTACCTTTTAAGACCTCTTATTGAAAGATTGATATCTTAGGTCTGTGGGAGTAATTGATTATCGAATTCAGCTATTATGTGCTTACTTTTTGAACATTCGTTGAGCTCTTTCTAATGTGACCTCTAAATTTATTTATGTATCCATGTTTAGTATACACTTATGTGAATGGATGAATGTTAACAGAAATCGTCTTTTACGAAGACATCACTGGACCATTACGATACTCCTACTTAAGGCCTAGTTGAGTAAGCTATTTTTGTTGTGGTACATGGAAGGGAACATATCGATAACATGACAACGTGCAACCGCTATGACTCAGATGAGTAGTTTGCTTGATCAAGGTATTATGTAAAACCATTAAATTTTGTTTAGCTATTATGCACGCCTTATGTTTTCTACGATTAACCATTAAACAAATTATCTCATGGACCAGTGGGAGAATGTAAGATAGTTTCATTATGTGGAATTATCTCATTGGGCCCATGTGATAACTTTGGGCTAATCTAGATCTTGCTAAACTAATTGGGTTTCCTAAAGGAGTTAGTTCCCTAAGCTCTTCCTTGATGGACGGTCGAGACCTAAAGCCCAATACTAAAACCCTAGGAACTTGGTCCTATCTCTACCTATAAAAGGGAAACAATAACCATCACTACTGCATCCAAGGAATTACAATTCATTATGCCTAAGGTGAAGAGAGAAATACCATGACCTCCACAAGGTATTACGTCTGCTACCAGACGATCGGTGAAGTACGATGGAATAGCGTTACCAGGTATTCCGTATAACTACTCTTGCATATGTTATTGTGTGATTATCATGAAGTTCACGATCCTGATTAAAGTATCTATAAATTAAATCTTACAATTCATACTCCATATCTATTTACAGAATCTTTAAAATCACTCTACCCATCTGGTGAAAATCATGTAACACGTGTCGATAACCCAACAAAAGTTTGTCGCTTCAGTTTTAGTACTCCCTCCGTCCCATTTTAAATGACCGCTTTGACTAAGTCAAAAAAATAAGAAGATCAAATGAATTTCCTACCGTACCTTTATTAAATATAGAGGAATAAATGAATTTATATTTTTAGGTAGGAAATAATAAAGAGAAAATATATGATTTTATTTTGATAATTATAAAAGGAAAAAGAATTTAAATATTGTCAAAAGGATATGTAATTATGAATTTGTTTCCAATTTATCTAGATAATTTTTAAGGGTATATCTGAGAGTTTGTTGGAAAAATACAGATATAATTAGAAGCTAGATACATTTTTGTGATAAATGAAAATAGTAATTAGGACAGTCAAAATGGGACAGAGGTAGTAGTATACTGCACTACTAAAATAATAATAATAATAGTGTTCTTCTCTGTTGTATTCTTATGCTGGTGGGATTTCAAGAACAAATACTCTTGAGCTTGAACCACCTCTTGAACCCGGTATGTAAAAAAAAAAACTTTCATTCAGCTTCAAGGTATTTTAGGGTTTTAGGGATTCATTTGTGTATCTATCTATCCATATGATGTGGTGAGTGAGCTTGTGTACTGCGGATGTTTATTTCCAGATAGAGAAAGAAAAATTGGAAACCCCTTGAGATGAAACATGGCGGAGCCTCCTGGATGGAAGGTATTAAGAGGGGGAAACTCCCCCACTTTGCCTTCACTTAGCTCTGCCTTGCCTCATTGCTGTCCCACTTAAGCTCTTGTCATAAGTGGGAGCCTCGAAATAGAGAGTTCTGTCTTGCCTTAAAACACCCAGTTCCATGTATGAAGTTTGATAAGTTCATGTAGCTTAGCTGTGTTGTGTCATAACTTTTCAGTTGTTATTATAAATATCACCTGCCAACAGCATTGTAGCGAAATTTGACTGTGAATTGACTGTCGGTTTAGAGTATTTAGTTCCTACCTAACTAGATGTTACAGGCTACAGCAAGCGAGTGGCTTCAGTGATGTTAATGTTATAAACATATTAGAAACATTTTAAGTTCGACCAAAAGCCTTGGTTATTATTGTTGTTGTTTATGAACTGTTAAGTTCTTGTCTTAAAACTACAACAGCAGCAACTAAGCCTTTGGTCCCAAGTATGTTGGCGGTAGGCTAGAAAATCAAACACATATTGATGTCTTCATACCATGCTCCTATATATTATTGTTATACTGATCATTTTAGGTTCAAGATTAATGGCAGCTCCCTTAGAGGAAGAGTTAAGGAGACTTAAGATTCTTCTTATTAGAGTCCCTGCAGAAATAGATAGGAAGAATAAAAAATTGAAATACGTGGATATGCTAGTAGACGCGACCAGTAACCACCAAATGTTCTCATTTATGGATGGTTACAATGGTTACAACCAGATCAAAATGAGCACCGGGGACGCGCACAAGACCGCGTTTCAAACACCCTTCGGGTGCTTTTACTATGTGGTGATGCCATTTGGATTGAAGAATGACGGGGCGACTTACCAACGAGCTATGATGTCCATTTTTCATGATTTGATCCACAGGCAAGTTGAGGTGTACGTTGATGATATCGTCGTCAAGTCTCAGAAAAGGGAAGACCACATCAGCCACTTGCGAACGGTATTCGAGCGTTGTAGACAATACAAGATCAAAATGAACCCTCTCAAATGCGCTTTCGGGGTTATCTTACGTCCGAAGGTTCATACCAGGTTTAGCATAGATGATGGCCGCTTTCACTCCACTCTTAAAGAAGGGACGCGCGTTTCAGTGGGGGGAGACCCAGCAGAACGCTTTTGAAAACGTAAAGAAATGCCTGACGTGCCCACGAGTTCTGCGACCACCGATACCCGGAGAGCGCCTACACCTTTACTTGGCGTACACTTCTGAAGCCATAGGGGCGCTCCTCGCTCAAGATTTAGGAAACGATCAGCTCTTTCCTACATACTACGTGAGCCGTGTTTTAAGAAACGCTGAAGTGAGATACCCTCGGATTGAACAAGCGTGTTTAGCTCTGATCTACGCGGCCCAGAAGTTAAGACCATACTTATTGGCGCATCAGACCATAGTAATCGCCGCGGCAAATCCCATGGTCTACCTAGCCGAAAGACCATACTTGACCGGACGAACCGCGCGATGGTCCCTGCAACTGTCAGAATTTGGGCTTCATTACCAAAGACCCCGAGGCGTAATGGGACAGGCAATTGCAGATCTCCTTGCCGCGTTCCCAGGAAGCGACGAAACCAGTATCCATGAGGACATACCGGGGGAAGCGGAGCTTGACGAAGAAGGCGTCTGGGACATGTACTTCGACGGGTTGTCCTATGGATCGTACGGAGGCGCAGGTATCGTGTTTGAAACACCAGGAAGGGAACTGCTCTCGTTCGCCTTCAAGTTAGATTTCGCGTGCAACAATAATGTAGCTGAGTACGAGGCGTTCCTAATAGGCCTCAAGCTAGTTGAGAAAATGGAGTTGTCCCGGCTCTACGTACATGGCGACTCGAAATTAGTCATCAGTCAAGCGGGTGGTGATTTCCATGTCAAGGAGGAGCACCTGGCACCTTACCGCGCAGAAGCACAGGAGCAGATGACCAAGTTCTCCCTGATAGAACTGGGACACACGGGAAGAACCATGAACAGGCACGCTGACGCTTTAGCGACCCTAGCGGCGAAAATCAACTTGAACGGCAAGGAGGAAGGCTCGATCACCGTACATAGACAAGAGCTCCCTAGCACCTAGCTACTGTAGAAAAGGAGTCATGAGGGAGCTCGACAAGCCCAAGGAGGAAAAATCAATGTTGTTCAAAAGAATAAAGTTCTTTGTGGTCATCAAGGGGCAACTCTATTATCGATTGGCGGGTGGAGCATTGGCACGATGTGTAGGAAATAAAGAAGCAACAAGGCTGTTAGCCAAGGTCCACCAAGAAACGTGTGGACATTCAGGAGTAATCCCCCTGTAAAGAATATTACACAGAAGAGGGTATTACTGGCCCGAGATGGCAACACAGGCCGCGACTCTACAGGGCGAGTGCACGGAGTGTAAGTCGCCGCCACAACCGTCGGAGGTCTGCACGGTTGAGGAGATAGACTGGAGACAACGTTATATCAATTATTTGAAGAACGGCTTGCTCCCAGGAAACGACTGAAGCTCTAGTAATAGCGAAGAATGCGACAAGTTTCTTTATCACCGATGGGGTTTTATATAGGAGAAGCTTCGATAATGGGGCGTTGAGGTGCCTGAGCAAGGAGGAAGCGCAAACAGTAATGACCAAAGCTCATGAGATGGAACACCAAGGGAAGCGCAAGCGATTCATCCACATCCACGAGGGAGGCTATTACTGGCCCACCATGGAGGCTGATACGACAGAATTTGTAAGAAGGTGTGATGTTTGCCAACTTCACGGGAATGTGATACAGGCGCCTCACAAAGAATTACACAGTGTGGTTGCCCCGTGGCTTTTTCATAGCTGGGGTCTAGACCTAATCGGCCCCATAAACTCTCTATCTTCCAGCCGGCACAAATATATAATCACGACGACATAATACTCAACCAAGTGGGTAGAGGCAGCGCCTTTACGAAATTACGAAGGGGAAACTGTTGTCGCGTTTATCAAAGAATACATCATCTGCCGTTTCGGCGCACCCATGATTATCCGCTAAGACAACGACACTTCATTCATCAACCAAAAGGTGTCAGATCTGCTGGCCAAGTATAACATCAAACAGCACGCGTCCACTAAGTACTACCCACAGGGAAATGGGCTAGCAGAATCCACCAACAAAACCTTATTGAGAATACTGAGCAAAACTGTTCATGACCACCACCGAGGTTGGCACGAACAACTACCTCTGGCATTATGGGCATACAGGATTTCTAAGCGCAGCTCTACAGGGGCGTCTCCTTATTCACTAGTATACGGAGAAGATGTTATCTTACCAGCCGAGGTCGCGGTACCATCCGCTAGGGTGGCTGTGGCAAGCCACACTGAACCAGACAACGTGAACAGGATCGCGCATCTTGATGTACTCACAGAGAGAAGGGCCAGGGCAGAGAAATTCGCAAAAACCTACAGAGCTACGAAGGCTCGTTATTACAACAAGAAAGTGATACCGCGTTCCTTCAAAGTTGGGGACATCGTGCTAAAGATCGCAAAGCACGTGCAGAGAAAAGCAAAGGCTGGGAAGTTCGCGGCAAATTGGCGCGGACCATATATCATACGAAAAGTTGCAGAAAGCGGCTACTATTACCTCAACTACATGAACAGGAAAGAGATTGATACATCAATAAATGGTAAATGGATTAAGTTGTATTACGCCTAACTCGTGCCATGACAACGGCGATTTTACCCTTTCCTTTTATTTTTTACGTTTATTTCTAGCGCCATGATCGGCCATTTAATAAGAAAAATATGCATAAGGGGAAGGCATCTTGACAGAAAGCCCTACCCCTCTCTTTTATCATTCTTGTTTTTCAATTGGGCACCGAAAACCCTCAAGAATCGCACTGAACACGCTACATTTCATAACACAAATCGATTCAACACAAGGGCACTGATAACCCTGGTCGATTGGGCACCAAAAACCCATAAGGAGCGCACTGAACACGCTGCCTCAGGAGCGCACTGAATACGCTACCATTCATAACACAAATCGATTCAACACAAGGGCACTGATAACCCTGTTCGATTGGGCACCGAAAACCCATAAGGAGCGCACTGAACACGTTGCCTCAGGAGCGCACTGAACACGCTACCTACCATAACACAAGTCGATTTAACATAAGGGCACTTCTGCTTCACAACTGCGTCAGGATCCAAAGGAAGAGGACCCCAAGCTGTCTCAGAGGAATTCCGAGCGCGACCCTTATTCCCGGGAACAAGCCTGAGAGGCTCTCCTATACTCTTCTCAAGAACGAAGCGGCCGACATGATGCATTTCATAGAGCTCATTCTCGTCCGGCACATGGTAAACAACAGGAGCAGTAACCAGAAAGTTCATCACGCGCGTTAAAAGCTCTTCCCAATACTTGTACCAATCGGCAGAAACACAGAGAGAGTCCCGAGCAGGTTGGGGATAACGGATTGTAAAGGGAATAGGACGGCAGCGAAGTGCACCTCCCTCGGAGTAGACAAACCTATCATAGCAAGTCTCGAGTGAGACGTCATCCAGGATAAGAGGACGCAATGGAGGCGGAGTAACTCCCTGATCAAAACCTGCTTGGCGTACAACCCGATCAAAGTTATAGGCCTCAATGGAAAACGCGCCCCCGTAGAAACCAGGAAGGTAACCAGACGTCACCGACAGAACAAAGTCTACTTCGCTCGCCTGATCCACCCTCCGAGAATCAAGGATCTCCCCTTCATTCGAGTAAAAGGTGTAAGGAGTAGGCCCAACACGACCGTCAGTGTACGGAGAAAGACGAAACTTGGTTCCAGTATCCATATACCTGGAAACGATGTCAAGAGTTTTAGGCGATTTCCTTTTATAAAGACGAGCGCGAGGGTAAGTATACACCATGGGATCTTGATAGACCTCCTCATCCTCGTTGACTCGTTCTTCGACACCATGAATGGTAAGCGTTGGAACTGTTGGGATGGACCCTGGAAAGCGCTCCCAAGACCACATCCGGAGGAAACTTGCGGGTACGAAAGTCTCGACGGTGTGCACATTAGCGGCCCTTTGAATGTCGATCACAAGCAAGTCCAAGTGGTGATAAAGTCCTCCTAAGAACATGGGAGCCAAGGGGAAAGAGACGTCGCGCGCCATTAGGACGGCCATCGGCATAAGTTCTTCCTTAATAGTATCCCCCGGACTGAACTCAAAGATGTCATGGCTTAACTAGAAAAAAAGGAACGCGGCCAGTTGCAACATCTTTGAATCCTCGCAGTAATCCGGACATTCCCAACGGCCTTTCACCATTTTCGGCGCCCAGTACTTCACAAATAAAGGGTAGGAGGAACGCCTCTTCTTCTTGCTTGAAGTAGGTACTTCAGTGTCATCCTCGCCTATGATACACAAAGACAAACTTGTGATTAGCCGCGCCAAATAAAAACATTCCCTAAAAGAAAGGATAAGCCAAAGAACCGTTACCTCGCGTACCTTCGTGCTCCTCGCCCCCTTCCAAATCATCGTCCTGGGCGACCTCGTGTTCCTTACCCTTTTCTGAATCATCACCGGCTCCCTCAGCAAGAACATTCCTTGCGAGCTCTTTGGATTTCTTCAGAATGGTAACCAAATCCCAGTCTTTATCACGCATACACCCCGCGACAGCTGACTGGTGCCAGTAGCAGGAACCATGGGCTGGTAGCAAGGTGAAGGCAATCACGTCCTCAAGAGTGATGGTCGCCTCTTCCCAAGCAAAGAGGAAGGTGTGGAATAAAGAAATCCAACGTGTAACCAACTTATTCAGATCAGAGTTACTGCGTTTGCAGAAACGACATTTCGACGCTTTGATAGCGTCGAGGACGTCGATCCCTTCAAGAATACGGGCATAGGGCCCATGTTCCTCGATGTAATCAACCCACGCCGACCAGCCCTCCTGGGGTTTCGTCGTGGACTTATAGACGATGGTTTTGAACTCATAATCGCCGCGGTTTATAGCCAAACGAGGGATTTGCTCAAAAGGAGGAAATGACCACCCGCTGCTATCTGGGATTAATAACCACAAGGGGTCGGCCGACAGGGGCGGCGGCAGCCGATTCAAAAGGCGTTGATTGAAGAAGTCATCGGGGTACTCGTCACTGGGAAAAGGACAAAGGCGCTCTGAAGGGAAATACTTCCGGTGAACAGCGTGTGAGAAAATAGACCGTCTTTGCGATCAGGAGGGGGAAGACATCAAGGTTGGCATTCCCCGCGCCTCCTCCATCTGGCGCGTCCTCAGGATTGACCTCGTCTTCTCGATCAGAGGCGATCTGATCATCTGGTAAGGGCTCGTGATCGCTCGTTTTGGTAAAGGAAGCAGAAGAGAAAAGAGAAGAACTGAAGAATTAACTAAAGGAGAAGGAGTCATGACTATTTATACTAGAGAAGTTAAGGAAGAAGGGCAAAGGAAAGCGTAACCGCTCGCCACCTAAACCACGACATCAGTTTAAATGAGGGAAATGTGCGCTGCCACGCAAGCCACGGACTGAGAAGGTAACTGAAGGAGCGACTGGGGGACTTGGGTTTCCAATGGGTAACGGTTGACCCGGCATCCTGCCCGCCCGAACCGTCAGGGGACTAATGTGGATACCCCAAGTCTCATGAGGCCTAGTGGGCTTGACATGTGTTACCTAAGCCTCATCAAGCGGGCTTGGGTTAAGAGACTCTAGAGATCTAAAGGATAAGGAGTGGCAATTGTGTAAATAAATGGTTAAAGTGACACATGACAGCTTGAGGGTAAGAGGAGATCTCTATAAATAGGACTCTAATAAGATCATTAGAGGGATAACTTGGAGAGATTGGATCATTTCCTAGGAGGGAGAGAGAGAGAGAGAGTAAGTGAATTGCTACCTTTGTGACTCGGATCGGATTTGTATATTACCCCATTCACACCTACCATATTAGATCATCATAGATGATCACGACAACAAGAAGAATCAAAGTTCAAAAGTTTTGCCGTGAAAAATAAAAAACCCTAAAAAAGCACCGGTTTTTTAGGTTTGTAGAAAATTGCTTGCTGAAAAAATTGTCCCCTAAAAGAGTAATATATATTTTAAATTTTTTTTATATATATAATGAAAAATCCAACAAAACATTTTAAAGTTTAATAGTAAAATTAAGTTTAAAAGCTAAATAGCATGCTAAGAGCAACCACTACGTACAGTGCTATTATTTTGCGTTTTTTTCTCTAATATAAGGTAAACAAAAACTATCCAATACGCATGTACTATGGCTGAAGGGCGGCCATTGAATGGCCTCCCAATTTTTAAGGTTGGCCACTGAGTGTCCGCCCTAGTCAAGGGTTTAACCTTTACCAGGCAGTCACTGAGTGTCCGCCTGGTATCTAAAAATACCCAGAAACCTCTCGCTTTATCCCTTATTTCTTTTTCACTCTATTTTCCCCTCACCAAAACACTCACACCCCCTTTCACCCCCTTTCGATTTTAGTGGTGATATAGGAAGATTTTTGCACAATTTTTGAAG
>JAJJMA010193220.1:0-12747 GCA_023529015.1 Papaver nudicaule | reverse complement strand
TGGGTGTACTGTGTAAGATCTAACCCATGGGATTTTACACAGTTACATTTTGGCGCTAGAAACAGGTTTTGGATTTGTGTTTCCTTGATTTGTTGATATGATTTGTTGATGTTCTTTTCTTTATATATATGGTATGATTCACATGTATTAGAAGCTCGCCGGTGATGCTTTAGTCACCTTCACATGCTATTTAAAGGTGTTATGTTCACTTTATAGGACTCTGATGTTGATCAGATACTATATATCATATAGTTTAGGTTTTGAGATGTTATCATATGTTCTTTGTTTCTATATATGGTATGATATATGAGTTTAAGAGCTCGCCGTCATGTTCAGAAGATTCTTCATGCTATTTTGAGGTGTTATGCTCGCCTATGTAGGATTTCTTCATGCTTTTGCTTCTGTTTTTGCTATGTATGGTATGCTCTGCAGCGTGTTTTAAGGATTCTCCTGTAGAATATTGATAAGATTAGAAACTATAGAATATTTTTAGTATGCTATGGCGATGGATCTGGATTCTCAGTAGACATTTTTTACCATAGAAATCTTGCTATGTTCAGTATTATTATGGTTATAGACAAGGATTGGCCGACCTGTTTTGGCAAGTTTATCACATATTTCACCTTTTTCACATAAGCAGTGAAGAAAATTAGTTATAAAAATTGAAAAATGTTATTTTTGGATATGAAGTCCTCTCGGAAAGTGCAAATATAGATATATATTTCCGGCAAAAAGCATCTTTTCCGACGAGTAGTAGAAAATCGTGGACTTATGAAGGAAATTGTGTTCTAAAATCATTCCAAAATTTTTTCTAAAAACATCTGCCGTACTGTCATCTTGATTTGAAAACTATAGTATCATAGGATGTTTTTACAATGCTTGTCATGATTAGGTCATCATCTGTACGTCACGTGATTTAAAGTTGTTCCTTTTGTCTTTCCTTCATCAACATTCTGAAGAGCAACCCAACTAACTTATTTGGCATTTACCCACAGTACTAACAGAGCAATACTGTCAGGAAGTGTGTTTGTCTTCTTTTACAGAATCTCGGCGAATGGGTCCTAGAGGAAGAAGCGATAAAGCCCCGGCGGGTAGGCCTCCTCGGCATCCTATCCCTCCTACACCAGCGACATTCCCCAGTGGCCACAACACTAGAAGCAGGGCAATGGAATTAGCTGGTCCGGTGGATCCTAATTTGGCAAGCTCATCTCGCCGATCACCTGTCCAACGAGAGACTCGCCAAGAAGAGGTTTTCATGGAGGATATTACTCGTTTTGAAAATGCAGAAAGGTCACCTGAGCCTAATCCAATGCTAAGGAGAATCAGCAGTCATGTAGAGGCAAATGCTTGCGGCGAGCAGATTGGTGGTAGAAGATTTACCATAGGCGAAACATCAAATGCAGGGGGGGGCAACTCAGAACGCGATTGCAGCCGGCGCAGCGACAGCTAATGATCAGCAGCAGTTGATACAAGATATCGGCGAGACCAGGCATGTAGCAGAAGAAGTTCCAGCGGTGGTGGCAGAAACTCCACAGGCTGCTAGTAGGAATGGTGCGGCGATAGCACCTGGTGCTACTGTAACTCGCCCAGTGGTGATAGCAGATAATACTGGATCCACAAATACCACAGAGGCTCTGTTAAGGCAAATTCTGGAGGCTAATAACAGGCATGCGGATCAAGTGCAGAGGCAAATGCAATTGCAAATGGAGACGGTACTTCAGAGCCATAAAGAATTGTTGGCGGCGCAAAATAAAGGTCATGCATCCCACTCGCATTCAACTCGCCATGCGCATTCATCTCGTCATGGGTCCCATACACATTCGTCTCGCCATGAGTCTCATTCTCATACTACTCGCCGAGTTGAAAAGAGTGGGACCAGTTCAACTGAAATCTCAGATTCAACGGCGAAGTATGACGAAAGGGGTAGGAGAGTAAATTTACCCGGAAAGGATAAAGATCGTAGCAGCTCTAAGCGGCGACATAAAGTAGATAAAGAGATGAAGAAGGACCTGCACCAACTAAAAGATAAGGTAGAAGCTTTAAGTGGATCTTCAAGGGAGTCGAGATATAGGGTTGCACTTTTGGAGGCACAAAAAACACCTTTTCATGATTGTATTACGTATGGGCACGTGTCACCCAAATACTCTGCCCCAAAATTCACCTCCATCTATGATGGAACTGGAGATCCTACACAGCACTCACGAGCTTATAAGCGAGATATGGCGGCCTGGGTAGGATCAGATCCGATAATGTGTATGGCTTTCCCTGCTACACTGAAGGACGAAGCCCTAGCCTGGTTTGATGGGCTAGAAGAAGGAAAAATCAAATCCTTTGAGAAGTTAGAATGCAAATTCTTGCATGCTTTTATTCAGAATAATAGAGGCCGGCCCGGCGTAGAAAGATTGTTCAACGTTAAGAGAAGGCCCTCAGAGACTTATAAAATTTTTATTCAAAGATGGAGGAAAGCGAGCGGCGAGGTAGGATCAGAAGTTTCAGAAAAAGAGAAAATAAGATCATTTCTTAGCGCCATGGAGACGACAGACCAGCTGTACCAGAAGTTGTTTTGGAACATGCCACAAGATCTGCAGACCTTGAGGGCGATGCAGGATGAATGGTTAAGTTTTGAAGAAATTCGAGAAGAGGAGTTGCGACTGAAGAAGGAAAGAGCAAAACAAATTCACTCGATCAATAGTTTATCGCCGGAAGATCAAGAGGAAATCAAGAAAGAATGGTTGAAGGCAGAACAGCGGAAATTGGCACAGAATCCCTCCTCGGCGATAACAGTGCCTGAGGCAGGAAAACAACTAGTAACTGCCGAGCAGCACTGGAATTCGCAGAAGCGAGAAAACTATGATGGGCGTGATAAACAAGAAAATAGAGGAGGAAACTATGGGCGAGGAGGAAGAGATAATCGGCGAAATGGGAATGGTGACAGAAGGTATAATGGGGATAACAGAAAGTTTGGTAGAGGCAACCAGCAACCTTTCCAAGATGCTACTCTACCTAAGTTGCGTGTCTCCTATACAGATGCATTTGGTCAGATTGAAAGTTCAAACTGCATGGATGATATCCGCTATCCTTATAACCGAGGAAACCCAAGGGTCCCGCCGACAAATACTAATTCCTTTTGTCAATTCCATCAGTTTCATGGCCATACAACTGAGAACTGCACCGGCGTACAACAAGAAGTTCATCGATTCATTCGCTTGGGGAAATTCCAAGATTTTTTAGAGTTGCCACCACCACCTCCTCTCCTGGTTCAGCCAATTCAGGCCATCCCAGCTCATACGCCAAATGTGTACGAAGTAAAGGTTGAGCGAGATTTGATGGAGTTGGATTGCTTTTCCATTGTACATTCAAAGATTACCAAAGACGAATTTCATGATAATGTTTTATCTCGTGTACATAAGCGAGATAGAATGGGAAATGAAATTTGTAGTGTCGCTGTCAAGCAAGAGCCTTTGCAAGATTGGATGAAGGCATGTGTCGGATTCTCCGCTCAGGAAATCCCTCCAGAAGGAAGAAACCATAACAACCCCTTGGTCCTTACTATTCAGATGGAAGGATTTAGATTGCCTAAGGTACTCATTGACCCGGGCAGCTCAGTAGATATCCTTTTCAATACCGCCTTTGAGGCAATGAGGGCGAAAGATGATAAAATACCCTTACCAACAGCCTCCTCCTATAACATTTACGGGTTTAATGGTATTGCTTCTAAGCCTAAGGGCGAGATTGAATTAAAAGTGAAGATTTGCGATGATTACTTCTTGAAAACTACACTCTGTATTGTGGATGTTGACTCGCCATATGCAGCCATTCTGGGAAGACCATGGCTCCACAGCCTGAAAGGGGTCCCTTCTACTTACCATCAGCGCTTAAGGTTCCCCACACCATTTGGAGTCGCCGAGTATGTAGGAGACTTAGCAGTGGAAAAAGCGTGTAATTCGGCGGATGTGCAAATGCGAGAAAACCGGAAGGCAAAGATCATAGAGAAAAAGAAGCTTGGCAAGGAAGCGGTTAAGGAGCAGGAGATTTTAGACTTCATCGCCAACCCAACCACATATGTGCATTCAGTAAATTCAGTAGAAGACTCGGCGAAGCCAGGAGATAAGACCTTATAGCAATTAAAGGAACCATCGCCGATGGGAGAACCAGAGCTACATTTCACGGCGGTGGAACCTACTAAGGATATCAATATCGGCGATGAACAAGATCCAAAGATGGTAAAAATCGGTACTCTATTAAATGAAGACGAATTGGCGAAGTTGCAAGCATTACTCAAGGAATATGTTGATGTCTTTGCTTGGGGTATGAACGAAATGCCAGGGATTGACCCGGCGATAGCATGTCATAAACTAGATATCGATCCAAAGGTCAGACCATTGAAACAAAGGATAAGGAAATTGGCCCCAGCTTATAAAGAAGCAGTAGAGGCAGAGATCGACAAAATGAAGGCATCTGGTATAATAAGGCCAGTGCAGTACCCCCAATGGATAGCTAATATGGTTGTGGTACCAAAGAAGAACAAGGGAGTAAGGATCTGCATCGACTTTAGCGACCTTAACAGAGCTTGTCCCAAGAATAGTTTTCCATTGCCGAGCATCGACCAGACTGTAGACGCTACATCAGGCCACGAGTTGCTGTCATTTATGGATGGTTACTCAGGATATAACCAAATACCTCTGGCGGAGGAGGATCAGAAGCATACAGCTTTCTTTTCCACTAAGGGGTTATTTTGTTATACTCGAATGCCATTCGGGTTGAAGAATGCTGGCGCTACTTATCAAGAAATGGCACAGAAAATGTTTGAGAAATGGATAGGGAAGACGATGGAAGTATATGTCGACGACATGCTGGTCAAAAGCAAAAAGAAGCAAACTCATGTGGAAGACCTTAGAGAGATATTTAACCATATGCGTGTTACTAAGTTAAAAATCAATCCAGCAAAATGTGTTTTTGGTGTAACCTCGGGGAAGTTCTTGGGATATGTCGTCACCAAGAAGGGAGTGGAAGCTGATCAAGCCAAGGTTAAAGCAATTATAGAGATGCCCTCGCCGGTCACAGTAAAAGATGTTATGCGACTCAACGGGACTTTGGCGTCTCTCAACAGATTCATCTCAAGGTTCTCTGACAAGTGCAAATTATTCTTCCAAACATTAAAGAAAGGAGTAAAGTTTAACTGGACTGAAGCACACGAAACTGCATTTCAAGGCATTAAAAAGTATCTCGCGACTCTCCCAGCAATTCAGCCACCTGAGCATGGCGAGGAACTCAGAGTATATCTCGCCGCGACACCTTTTGCCATAAGTGCAGTGCTTGTAAGAACCAAAGGTGAAGAAACACCTATATACTATATCAGTAGAACGTTACAAGGAGCAGAGAAGAATTATACCAAAATAGAGCAGTTGATTCTGGCTTTGGTTTTCGCATCTCAGCGATTACGCCCATATTTTCACGCCCACCCCATAGTGGTCCTCACCAAAACTCCAATAGAATCTATCTTGCACAGCTCTCAGCGGGTGGGACGCATCGCCAAGTGGAATCAACAAATTGAGCAGTTCTGCGTCCAATATGAAATACGTACAGCTCAGCGTTCTCAAGTCATTGCAGATTTCCTCGCCGACTTTCCAATTGACGAAGAAGAAGAGATAGAAGAAATCCCATCCTCTTTGGACGAGCGAGAACATGAAGTACCAGATTTGCTGAAATGCAATCCTGATGGATGGGAGATTTATGTAGATGGTTCATCAAATAGAGAAGGAAACGGGATTGGAATTGTCCTTATCTCGCCGAAGGGGGCAAGGATAGTACACTCGCTAAGGCTAGAATTCCCGGCGACTAATAATGAGGCAGAATACGAAGCAGTCATCCATGCCATGCGAATACTCATAGAAATGAAAATTAGCAATGTCAGATTGACAAGTGATTCTCAACTGGTGATTCGACAAATATCTGGACGATACCAGACAGCAGACCCGTCTATGCAGAAGTACCTAAAACTTGCTAGGGGGTACGCCCAGAGGATCATAGGTATCAAGTTTCGCCACATCTGCAGAAAAGATAACAGGCACGCCGATGCATTGGCGTTTATCTCCTCAATGATGACAGATCCAGATGTTACTTCAATAGCTATTGAAAGAGTAATGCAGTCATCGGTAACAGTGCCAAGGCAAAGAGAAGTATTAACAGCAAACACTGAAGAGTCGGCGGAGACAGATTGGAGATCGCCGATACGGTATTACTTGGACCATTTAACCTTACCAGGAAATCAAATCTTAGCTCATCAGGTCATCAGTCGCTCGGCGAACTATGAACTCAGAGATGGAATCCTATATCGCCGGTCATTCTCCGGACCTTTGCTGAGATGCGTATCCAGGGAAGAAGGCAATGAATTATTAAAGGAAATTCATGAAGGAGATTGCGGGAATCATGGTGGCCAAAGAGCTTTAGCCTTGAAGGTCAGAATGCAGGGATACTACTGGCCCTGGATGAATAAAGATGCAAAGGAATATGTTCAGCGATGCAAGCCATGCCAGCTGTATGGAAGAAGAATTAAGGCGCCGACAACATCTTTAAATTCAGTGCTCAGCCCTTGGCCTTTCGCCAAGTGGGGCATCGATATTATTGGACCACTAACTACAGGATCCGGACAACGGAAATACATCATTGTGGCGACAGATTATTTCACTAAGTGGTGTGAAGCTAAAGCTATCAGGAAGAAAACAGGACAAGAAGTATTCACATTCATTTGGGAGAACATATTCTGTAGATTTGGTGTACCGGCGGAAATATGTACCGATAATGGAAAAGAGCTGGTCGGCGACAACATAAGAAAGTTACTCGCTCATTACAGCGTCAAACTGGGAAAATCAACTCCCCTATACCCTCAGAGTAATGGCCAAGCAGAAGCCACCAATAAGACTATTGGAATGGGACTGAAGAAAAGATTGGAAAAGCATAAAAAGGCATGGTGTAAGCATTTGCACAACGTCTTGTGGTCGTATAGAACTACGGTTCGAGAAGCAACTGGAGCATCTCCTTTCTTACTTACCTTCGGCGCCGAGGCAGTACTCCCATCTGAAGTAATTCTGCCTACTACAAAGCATGAGGCATGGGAAAAGAATCTGAATACAGATCTAATTCTAGCCAAGCTAGATGACTTAGAAGAACAGCGATTGATCGCCTTAACACACATGGAGAATTATCATCGGCGATTAGCAAGAGAATATAACAAGCGAGTGATTCCAAGAGAATATTCACCCGGCGAGCTAGTACTCCGAGAAGTTCCCCCATCTCAACGAGAAGGGTGCAGGAAGCTGGAACCTGTATGGGATGGCCCCTACATCGTCAAAAGAGTGGCTGGGCCAGGGGCATATATACTGATTGATGAGCATGGTGTGCAACTTGAACATCCTTGGAACGCTCGGTTCCTGAAGAAGTACTATCCTTGAGGGATACAATGTAAAATCCGAAGTCTTGGGCGGGCATAATACCCAAGAAGTCTTATTAGCTCATGTAAAACAACAGCGAATAAGATCCGGGGACGTAGGTTTGCTATCATGCGCCGAACCCCGTTAACAAATCACTGAGTCATTTGCATTTTTCATTCACTGAGTAGTCTAACTACAGTGATAGCTAGAATCTTAAAGCTCCCAGAGCACAATAGCTGAGGCAAAACGCTCAGCAACAGGCTATAAAAGCCATCTATAGAGGCACAAATGCCCAAGGCAACAAATGCCATACAAAACCCTGATCAGGTGCTAAGGCCAAGTGCCATCCTTAAAGACATAATGCCCAAATTAATAAATCAACTAAGAGCCAAGATCTCTTAAGCAGAAGACCTACTTCCATTGAGTGAATGCCCTTATCGTATTAGTTAGTCCAACCCAGGCTAGTTGTAAGACCAGTCGTGTTGCTTGTTGATCTGTAAGTGTTTGTAAGGAAATAAGGTCCCCTTTTGCTGTAGCATCACATCGGCGGTTCCGCTGGTGTGCTAATCCGCCTACGCCATAGCATCACTCCTGGCGGAGTGAATTGAAGTCTATGAGGGCAACCCATTCTACTTATATTAGATCGCCGACGGGCACAAGTAACGGATACGGCTGGGGTCTACCCTGTTGCTCTGGGAAATTGTTAGTTCAATTTATAAGATATTGTTGGCGGTACGAGGGCCAGGGCTTCACTCTTTGGAAAGTTATTTCTTTGAAGACAAAATAAAGAAGAACAAATATGGCAATGGAAAATTGCATTTGGAAAGCAGATGTCATCAGACATAAAAACAACATTCAATAAAAAAATAATAACATTTAAAGGGAAATGGTTCATTACAAGAAAATCAAAGGTAGCAAGAAAAATGCAAAAACTAAGGAGGCTACAGTCTATCTACCCCAACATCCAAAAAGCAGAAGGAAAGCTACTTTAACACCTAGGATCAGGAAAAGGGCTCTTAGGAGTAGGAGGCTTGTCCTGATCAAGGTCGCCGAGAAGATCCGCGCCTATGTCGCCTGTCCCACTATCTTCCGGATGGCAATCATTTCTAACAGTTCCAACAGCATTTGGCCCGCCGAGATTTCCCATTCTTATGTTCTGCTCGTCAACGCCGATAATTACCTCCTCCGTATTTTGTTCGCCGATCAACTGGCTGGCATTAGCGCCCATTCCTATGTTATCCTCGCCGGCATTTTCAGCTCTAGCATCTTCAGGTTGGTTAGCTTCGGCGACAGTACTTTCCAAGGTTGGCTCGAGGATAGGTTGGCCGAGTTGTCCACCTTTTACGGTTTCAGCAAAGATAACAAGGGACAGATTTTGTCCCTTAGGATTTTCATCTTCAATTTCCTCTTCTGTGCTTTCTTCCTCAGATTCATAATTCTCTTCCTCCTCTTCTTCGTTCTCTTCTTCATCTTCTTCTGCCCATAGCACTTCCTTTCCTTTGGTGCTTGCTTTCTCTTTCAATTTCATGGCGAGTTGCTCAGGAGTAGGTCGTTGATAAGCTAAAGGGATTTCCGCTAGAGGCAAGAACTTGTAAGCAAAATCTTGAGCGCCGATAAAGGCAGCACTCACAACATCATCCTTGTGACGTTTCTCCCAGTACTGAACATCATCCTTAGCCTCGGCGACCTCAATCTGAAGGCCATCTCGGGCAATCTCAAGTTCTTGAATCTTGCCAGCACAAGAGGCATGGTCAAGAAGCTGTTTGTTCAGATCTGCAATCTGGCCAACACAGGAATCATGTTCTTTAAGTTTCTCAGATAGCTCTTTTAGCTTGTCAGGGCAAGACTTGTGCTCCTTGAGCTCATCAGAAAGCTCCTGGACCTTCACCTCAAGCTCATGACAACCACTGGCGATCTCCTTTTGGTGATCCAACTCATTCCTTAGCTTCTGAATGGTGGCTGAGGCAAAGAAAAAGAAAGCATGGTTAAGTAGGTGAAAAATAAACATAAGTATGATAAGTCATGGGTAAACCCTATGAAAGCTACCTTCCAGATTGTGGACATGTCCACGCATACCCTCTTGTGCTTCCCTAAACTGAGTCATATGAAACTCAAAGTTTTCATTAGCACACGGACCTAGCATTCGTTCTATTTGGCGTTGTTGGGTAGAACATTGCTTGTACAAATCAATTGTCAAAGCTTCACGCCTCTCTGCCATATCTTTCCAACGTTGAATTTGAAACTCGGCGGTCTCTTTTTCAGTGCTTAAGCTAATAACTTGAGAAGCCAATTTATCAGCTCTGGACTTCTCCTCTTTCCAAAGGAAGGAAGCTCGCTTGTGACCAGTCTCGGCCTCTGTCTTGGCAGCAAGGGCAAGTTCCTCTCGGCGAAGTGCATCATCCCGTTGGTTGATCATTTGGCCTAATTCCGATCGAGCAGCTTGATAAGTATCACAGAGGTTTCTTATAATATCAACATCCCGATCCAACTCTCGGCGACACCATTTAAGGTCCTTGTGGAAAGTGAATAATTGGCTACATTGCTTAAAGTTGCTATTACTAAGTCTCTCGATTTCGGATTCAGCTCGCCTAAGCCTATCGTCATCGGAGGAATGGCAACCTTGGAGGGCAGGAAATCTAAGGCTCGGCGAAAGAAGCAAAACGAAAAGCAGAATAACTAAACAAAAAAGAGATGTGAAGAAAACTTACTCTGCTGAATGGTGACTGTCAAGCTTCGCCCTCTGGCATCATTCTTTAACCTCTCAATCTCTTGGCCTCGCACCAATGCCTCATGTGTCAGTTGACTGATTTGATTCTTGAGGTTAATGTTCTCACGGTCAAGACCCCGATGGCCGAGGCAACACTCAAGCAGTGATGAAAATGCTGAAATCACAAAGGGTAAGCATAAGTATCCTACGGCGATAGAGCCAGAAAAGATAGAGCAATTAGAAAAGATACTCACCATGTTGAAAAGGTTGAAGTGTTCTTGGTAAGGGAGGACAGCTGCAGCAGTGTGGAAATTTGGGTGATGAACAAACCCAGGACGACTGTACTGAGCCAATGTTTCAAAGTACTCATGGTCTGTGCAGTCATCCGCCACACTGAGCTTGTCAAAAGCTTCGGCGAGCATGTTAGGGGCAGTCTCTTGCAAGCTTCCAGGACCGCTAAGGGTTTGAGGAGTAAGGGGATGCCGAGGCAACCTGTCGAGAACAACCAAGCCGGCGAGATGTGACTCAAGCGCCGAGACAGCAGGAACATGTTGAGTAGATGGTATTTTGGGATTCTTTGAAGAAAAAGATGGTTTGGAAGTATCTTGATTATCGGATATGTTAAGCATATCCAAATCCACCCCAAGATGTTCATCTCCTATGGGACGTATCTCAGGGTCCTCATCCATATCTTCAGTATTTTCAGTAAGGGGAAGATGGGTAGAACCATCCTTAACAGATTGATCGTCGAGTATGGTAGAATTATCCTTGAGGGAATTCTCGGCGACTGTATCAAGAATTCCTTTACCAGAAGCGGTCTCCTTATCTTGAGAAGAAACTAGTGGAGGAGGAAGATTCTCCGAGGCAAGTCGGCGAAGCTCTTCAGCTATCTCGGCGGGAGATGGCCTGGGTTTCTTTGGACGCTGCAAAAATGAATATCATGAAAGACTCATCTATCAGCTCTCGAAACAAGCAGAGGCAAATATAGATATATATTTTAAAAATATATTTGTATATATTTTTAAAATAAGTTAAGTAAAAATGCTTGTTTCTAGATCTTCAGTTAGGTCTTTGATAATTCTGCCAAGAATAGATATATATTTACCTGAGAAGGGTCGGCGGTATCCTCTCGCCCTCTTTTTGTTCCAGCAATAGCATCAGCTGGGAGCTTGACATAGTCCCTATCCTTCACTCTAAGAAACTTTCCATTCTCATCCTTCTGATACTTGTCAGCGTCAGGCCAAACTACATTCCAAAAAGTATGCTTGGCGAGATGGGCATGCTCAGGCAAAAAAGCTTCTCGGATTTTGGTCTTGTCATCATCTTCCTAGCCTAGTAACCAGGGCCCGTCGATGAGACAGGGGAGATTGGAAAAATCGCCCTCAGAGCTATGACGAACAGTCGGTTTATCTTTTGTACTTGTGAACTCGACATCGGCGAGTAGCAGATCAGCAGCAGGATAATTCCCTTTTGGCGTAAATCGAACAGCCCAAGGATCAGTCTTTCTCATGCAAGAAGCTATAGAGTATTGTTCAAGGAATTTCTTCACAGTAAATTCCTCAGGCTTGTGAGCATCCATCTTGGCGAGTAGAGGATAGTTAGTCTGCCCATCTCGGCGCTTGCTCCACTCATTCATTACTCGGATAGCATTCCCTGTTAACTGAAAGGGACTTCTGTTTATCGCCACGAGAAGGTCGACGATGAAGGTATTGTTTGGATTATAAAGAGGAAATGTCAAACCAGATTTCAGCTGACCAAAGGCAACGGCGGCCCAGGTATTACTTGTCTCTGATCGAAGAAGATCGTCGACGGATAGTAGATCAGATGCCTTCTTTGTCTCAGGAAGAGAATGGATTTTGGGATTAAGGTATTCTACCTTGAAATGAGCACAGTAGCCAGGCCAATCGGTCTTCCAATTTGGCACCTTTGGGTCAGTAGACTTGGTTTTGCTAGTCGTGCTTTTAGATCTGGAAGATTTAACAGTTGAAGCCATTAAAGTAGCTTGAATGTCGCCGGAAAAGATGAAGATTGGTGGTTTCCGGTGTAAAATCGACCGGAAAAGATGAAGACTGGTGGTTATCGGCAACGGAAAATGGCAGAAAGGGGATCTACAGCAGAAATCAGTGAAGAAATCGTCAAAAGGGAAGGAAAAGAAAGAAGAAACAGCAGCGGCTCAAGGAATAATTGAAATCTTCAGCCTGTGTGGAAGAAGGAGGAAGTTGAAGAGCTCAGATGCAAACTGTAACAGCAAAGGTTTAGGGTTTAGAAGAAGAAAACTCGCAAAGGAAGAAGCAGGTGCAGAGCCGAGTATTTATAGGGGCTAAAAGAAAACCAACCGGCGATAACAGTTGTGAGCTGTAATGGAGTAGTGGAGATAATGGGCGAAAACGGTTACCAGTCATAAAGTAGACATGACGCATGGAAGACACGTGGAGTAACTGATGCATGGCAGTAGACGTGTGGCGTGGAAAAGGCTTAGTGGAGAACGTGGGGCGGTATTTTCGGCGAATAAGAGAAGTTTCATCCCCGGCGACTGAAGTCTTAGGAGATGAAAGAGGCAAAATGTAAGGGTAGAAAATACCTATCCAACATAAAGGCATCCTAGATGGG
>JAJJMA010193217.1:0-16122 GCA_023529015.1 Papaver nudicaule | reverse complement strand
AGATGTGAAGACCCTTAGTATGAACGGTATATAGACGCTAGCCTACTTTCATACTTCGGACTAGACTGTATCAAAACTGAATTCACCCTACAAGCAATTCAGCTACCAATGTGCTCCTTCGTCTCTTGGCTCCCGCAGTAGCCTACGTACTTGATTCCCCTAGCTGACGTCCTTTACAGGCCTAGGAGTTGCTCTACTTCCCTTCGTGAAGACTAGCGCTACCCTGCCTCTAACAGGACGCCTAAAAGTATCCAAGTAATTAAACAAGAATACGATTGTGATTTCCTTTAGACTTAAAGTCAAGGTTAATGGAAATCGATATGTTGAATAGGGCTTATTGATCTAGCCTAAACAACTTTACCTCCTAACGCGAGACGAACTTAGTATGAAACCTAGTTCGTGAATTTGCGTTTGGGAACTTCTAGGGTTTACGATTCAAGATCTACCTTACGAAGTTTCTATCAAATCTTGGTCGTGATAAGATTGAAAGAATTTAATCGACCCAAGATACATGATGGAATTTTACTTCCGACCTGTGCTTCAAGATCCTCAAGTGAAGTCTTTCAATAGTCGTAGTCCTAAAAGGACTTCGAGATGACGACCAACCTTTATGCAAGGATACACAGATGTGTAGAGGATTGAGATTGTATCTTGCAGAAGATCGTCTATTTATAGTGATCACCAAGGGAGGCTTTGCTTAAAGTTTAAGCAACCTTGAGTAGGGCTCAAGCAACTTCCGGAACTAGGAAAGTCCATAGCTCGAATACCCATTCTCAATCTTCTAAGAACTTTGGACTAAGCCAAAAATTAAAGAAGACTCAACCTTGTTCGAAGGTTCGCGACTTCTGGTCCAATGCTTGTTTGGACATCGCTTTGCGACTTCTGGTCCAAATACTTAGTTTGAACATCGCTTGGATTAAGTTGTTGAATTCCATGGGCCAAGACACGACAAGTCCGAGAACTAATCATGTCTAGACCGAAAACTTCAAGATATGGAAGTTGGAAGTTTTCGCATGGCTTATATGAACGCGTTCATTGAGCAGTCCTTAGAGTTCAGGAGAATTCAGGATAATTCTTGAACTTGTATGTACGCGTTCATACAGACTTAGCTCGTTCTCTGAAATCCCATAGTCAACACATGTACGCGTTCACCGTTGGGGTTGTTTCAAGAGACAACTCAACATACGTATACAAATTATCACAAGTGTGACAAATGCAAAGGCGAAAATCCTAGAATGCCTTCGGATCATATAAACAACATCATAGACTATTGGTATGATAGAAATGGTAAAAACGATACGGAAAGGGAATACCTTTCTAACCTTCAGCGAGGACGTTATGATTTATGAAGTAGTAAGCTTCGGTCTTCGTCTTCATCAGTCTTCGTCTCGATTACCTAGAACTATCCTAGTCCGAGTTGTAGAGTAGACTTATCAAGGATTGTGTTTTTGTCTCATAAACTTGACGACTGACTTGAGATAGCAACATCAGTGGGTTCAAAAGATGACTACTTCTAGCATACTGATTACCCAAACCCTAAGGAAAAGACAAAAGCTTTTTAATAAGGAGTTAACTATGCTAATCAAAAATTGACCTAGATATCAGAGTCAGTATCTTCTTCAGGATCTTCTTCAGGTTCACTTGAGCTGTTGAAGTCATCAGCTTTCTTGAACACGTAGTGAACATAGTTAGCTTCATTATCTTCATCAGAAACATTGTTAAACATGTTTGTGGAGGGTAAAACCCCTCAGGACACGTGTCAGAGATGCAAGAGGCAAGACCACACCAAAGGAAGAAGTAGCGAAGCTTCGGACCAAACCCAAGAAAGATAAGTCCGAAGACACCGAGTGAAGGATCAGAAGAAAGGGATTCAGACCCTGCCTCGAAGGACCGAAGCCCCAGAACCATCTTCGGAGTACCGCCGAAGGAACCGCCTTACTCGACAAGGACTGACACCACCACGATTGAGTCCCTTGTCTTATTAGTTGTAAACCACCCAAGCTCGGCCTATATAAGGCGAGCTTGGAAAACATTGTAAGGGTTGGAATTTTTAGGTGTAACCTAAGTGGCGAGTGAGGGATTAGGTCTGTATCTCCTCTAGCTCCTTAGGATCATATCCATGTAGTAGCAAAACCGAAATATAATCTTGATACGTTTAGTTCTTTGATTAATGTCTTTTTACATGTCTTCGGTATTGTTCTTGAGGTCGTCGCACTTTGCATAATGTTTAAGTTATCGCGTGTATGAGTATGAGATCTGAGGGCTATAGAACATGATGCACCTATGCAAATTTTATACCCATACAGTTTGGCGCTAGAAACAGGGACAACTTAGGGTTTGCCTGTGATTTTCGGGTTTTCAAATTTTTCATAAATTTTCTCATTTTTTCAAAGATCTTCAAAGCTTGTTCTTTAAAAACGCTCCAATACTTTAAACGTCTAAAGATCCCTAAAGGATTTAGCATGTTCAAGGGTTTTATGAGCAAATCATCAAATGGTCAGATCATCGTCTAAGGGTTCCAAACCTCGACGTGACGAAATCCATTTCAAGTATGGTAACTGATTTTCATCATATATGCCTTAAAATTAAGATCGGCTATAAGAAAACGATTGTGGAAAAAAAATCTCTCTAAACCTATTTTTAGGGTTTTCAAGGCCCCTGCTACATTTGGAAATAAACTTTTATGAAGAAATCGTTGGGAAAGATGGTTTTGGCTAAAAGACAAAAAATATAGTTAGGGATATATCTAAAAAGAACGAATACGACCTACGCTAAAAACTCGCACGATAAAAACCGTTGCAACGTACATACCTACATGACAGACATAGTACACTGCAGTAGACGCCTTGGACCTCACGGATTTTTTGTCTTCTGACAGGTCACAACCAGAATGGCTTCGAAATCTGACCAGGCTCCGAAGCAGCGAGTGGGATCTTCGAGGCAAGTCATCAAAATAAGGTCACAAAACAAAGCATCAGCACAGACCGCCTATTGCAATTCGGTGATTCATACAAGACAAAGTATCAGCTCGCGAAGCAGCAGCATTGCGGGAAGAATTCACAAAAGAGACAAAGATGGAAAGGAGATAATGATTGTCACCGAAGCAAGAAAATTCGAGTCATGGCAGCTAAAACCGATAGCTTATTCAGCAGCAGACCTTCCCGAAGATGGTCCAAGTAACAACCCGTTGGTGATCACAGTAAACATAAATAAGAAAACAGTGCCAAGAATATTGATCGATCCAGGTAGTTCAGTAGATGTACTATTCGGAATGGCTTACAGGGAATATTTCCAAAATATTCAATTGGTGCCCACGGATTATACGATCTACGGATTTAACGGAAGAGCATCAAAACCAAAAGGTGACATCTCATTACCGGTATATGTGGCATCAATGGAGCTGAAAACAACCTTCTGTGTCTTGGACATAGAGTCACCATACAACGTTATCTTGGGACGACCATGGCTGCATGGGATCTTAGGAGTACCCTCTACACTGCATCAGAAACTCAGATTCCCAACTCCTACAAGCATAGGAGAAATCAAAGGCGAGAGCACGGAGTCAAAAGCATGCCATGAGAAAGACGTCGATCAAAGAAAAAACGCAAGGCGCAATCGAAGAGAAAGGTACAGGCAGCAAAAGGAGAGAATAATTAACGAGGAAATCAATCAAATAATACAAGGTAAAAACGGAGTAATCACGAAGGAGGCACCGAAGGACCCCAGCGCCATGAATGAAGACACTCTGAACTTCACTCCAACAGAACCCACCGAGGACGTAAACATCGAAACCAGCGAAGATCCAAAAATTGTAAAAATTGGAACGTTGATGACGAAAGAGCAGCGAGACGAACTGGAGGGTTTGCTGAAGGAATATGCAGACGTCTTCGCTTGGAAAATGAGTGAAATGCCAGGAATAGAACCCAGCTTGGCATGTCATCACCTAGATATAAACCCATCAATGAGGCCATTCAAGCAGAGACCGCGAAAGTTAGCAGATATATACCAAACAACGGTTGAATCTGAATTAAACAAGATGATTGAAACAAGAATTATTTAAAAAATACAGTACGCAGATTGGATTTCAAACATGGTCATCGTACTGAAGAAGAACAAAGGAGTACGCATATGCATTGATTTCAGCAATTTAAACAAGGCGTGCCCCAAAGATCCACATCCTCTACCCAGCATAGACCAAATGGTAGACGCAATAGCAGGCCATGAGCTATTAAGCTTCATGGATGGCTACTCTGGTTACAACCAGATTCCCTTAGCAGAAGAAGATCAGAAGCATACGGCGTTCTTGACATCTAATGGACTATATTGTTACACAAGAATATCATTTGGATTAAAAAACGCCGGTGCCACATACCAAAAAGCTATGGAGAATATCTTTCGTCCTTGGTTAAAAAAGACCGTCGAAGCATATGTAGACGACATGCTGGTTAAAAGTAAACAAGCCGACACTCATGTGAAAGATCTACGAGAGATACTGGAAAAAATGCGGCAAATCAACATGAAGATCAACCCAGCCAAATGCATCTTCGGGGTGACCTCCGGAAAATTTCTGGGGTATGTAGTTACAAAAACAGGTATCGAAGCGGACCCTCTAAAAGTACAGGCAATTCGAGAAATGCCATCGCCAACAACTATAAAAGATGTACAAGCTTTAAATGGAAGATTGGCAGCTCTTAGCAGATTCATTGCGCGATCTTCGGACAGATGTAAAGACTTTTTTAGCATCCTGAAAAAGGGAGAACAATTCATATGGACAGACGAAAGGGAAGCCGCGTTTCAGGGGATCAAAAATTACTTAGCAAGCTTGCCAGCCCTGCAGCGCCCAGAGAAAGACGGAAATTTGAAACTCTACATCGCCGCGAATAAAGATGCCATCAGCGCAGTACTAGTAACAACTAAAGAAGAAGAGAAGCCAGTATACTACATTTTTCATTTTTCCTTCATTAAGATATCAACTTTTGTATTTACAAGAGTTGTTATGAGCTTATTGAAGATGGTTTCATATGCTTTTATTAAAGAGGCATTATGGGAAACAGTAGGACAATCTTTTTCAGTCTTAAGATTGCCAGAGACATTTTCTATTTGCTCTGGACCATCTTCTTTGTGAGATTTTTTAGAAGATACTTCAATGGTAGAGCATGGAGCACGAACACTGGGATTGATGCAACCAATAACAATTGTAGATATGCTCTTTTGTGTAAGAAGCATAAGCATCTTCTTTTCCCATTTTCGTATTTTGCATCTACGTGAAGTGTGACCAATATCATTACAATGATAGCATCGTTTGGTCCAGTCAGCCTTTTTGGATTTCAAGGACGAGGTTTGTTCGTCTGAAGATCCCTTTTTCATGGTGTTTTTGTTCATGATTCACGAAGGCGTCAAACACAGACAGTTACGTCCTTTGCAAGGTGTTTGCCGGCTCTGATACCAACTGAAAAAGCGGGGATACCGAGATACACCACCAACTTTTTGTTTTCGTGAACCTAGTTGATTATGGTTGTTTGAACGATCTCACAAATCAATATTCAAACAACAACCTGAGTATAGTTCAGAGAACCGAACCCTAACAAGGACGTAGTTCTTGTAGATCTCAACAGAGATGGATTCACTCAAAGGTTATAAATCAACAATCTTGCAATTACTTCTATTATATAGATCAGAGACAATATAATGCGGAAGGGAAAAGTAATGCAAGACACCAGAATTTTGTTAACGAGGAAACTGCAAACCTAGCAGAAAAACCCCGGGACCTCGTCCAGATGTGAAGACCCTTAGTATGAACGGTATATAGACGCTAGCCTACTCTCATACTTCGGACTGGACTGTATCGAGACTGAATTCACCCTACAAGCAATTCAGCTATGTGCTCCTACGTCTCTTGGCTCCCGCAGTAGCCTACGTACTTGATTCCCCTAGCTGACGTCCTTTACAGGCCTAGAAGTTGCTCCACTTCCCTTCGTGAAGACTAGCGCTACCCTGCCTCTAACAGGACGCCTAAAAGTATCCAAGTAATTAAACAAGAATACGATTGTGATTTCCTTTAGACTTAAAGTCAAGGTTAATGGAAATCGATATGTTGAATAGGGCTTATTGATCTAGCCTAAACAACTTTACCTCCGAAAGCGAGACGAACTTAGTATGAAACCTAGTTCGTGAATTTGCGTTTGGGAACTTGGTTTATGATTCAAGATCTACCTTACGAAGTATCTATCAAATCTTGGTCGTGATAAGATTGAAAGAGTTCAATCGACCCAAGATACAGGATGGAATTTAACTTCCGACCTGTGCTCCACGATCCTCAAGTGAAGTCTTTCAATTTTCGTAGTCCTAAAATGACTTCGAGATGACGACCAACCTTTATGCAAAGATACACAGATGTGTAGAGGATTGAGATTGTATCTTGCAGAAGGTCGTCTATTTATAGTGATCACCAAGGGAGGCTTTGCTTAAAGTTTAAGCAACCTTGAGTAGGGCTCAAGCAAGTTCCGGAACTAGGAAAGTCCATAGCTTGAATACCCATTCTCAATCTTCTAAGAACTTTGGACTAAGCCAAAAAATAAAGAAGACTCAACCTTGTTCGAAGGTTTGCGACTTCTGGTCCAATGCTTGTTTGGACATCGCTTTACGACTTCTGGTCCAAATACTTAGTTTGAACATCGCTTGGATTAAGTTGTTGAATTCCATGGGCCAAGACACGACAGGTCCGAGAACTAATCATGTCTAGACCGAAAACTTTAAGATATGGAAGTTGGAAGTTTTCGCATGGCTTATATGAACGCGTTCATAGAGCAGTCCTTAGAGTTCAGGAGAATTCAGGAGAATTCTTGAACTTGTATGTACGCATTCATACAGACTCGTTCTCTGAAATCCCACAGTCAACACATGTACACATTCATGAACGCGTTCACCGTTGGGGTTGTTTCAAGAGACAACTCAACATACTCTACCTATACAAATTATCACAAGTGTGACAAATGCAAAGGCAATCCTAGAATACCTTTGGATCATATAAACAACATCATAGACTATTGGTATGATATAAATGGTAAAAACGATACGGAAAGGGAATACCTTTCTAACCTTCAGCGAGGACGTTATGATTTATCAAGTAGTAAGCTTCGGTCTTCGTCTCGATTACCTAGAACTATCCTAGTCCGAGTTGTAGAGTAGACTTATCAAGGATTGTGTTTTTGTCTCATAAACTTGACGACTGACTTGAGATAACAACATCAGTGGGTTCAACCGAGCAATGCTCTAACAACATGGATAAAGGCTTTAATAATGCTAACACAGGGTTCTACGTAAAGAAATTCTAGCATGAATAACATACAGTGAATCACCAAGTAAACTGCATCTTCCTCAATTAATTAAAAGAAAGCTAAACAATGTTCAATACTCTACTGAAAGCAAATAATAACCCCAGCAGTTCTCAACTGCTTCTACTCATCATCATAAGTCTGATGACACTTATTACAATCAACTGAAAGTAAAGTCTAAGCATAAAACTTCTAATCAAAACAAGCTTGTCTATCAAATTCTAACTCCCTCCATTGTTAGCTCCACGAGTAGTCATGGAATTTGGAATTTTGGTCATTAAACGACGTGAGTTGTGACACTCAGTAGGCAAGAAGCAACAAAACAGTTTTAATGCAATACAAATGCAAGTTTTCAAAACAGATCAACATGAGCAAGCACATAACCTCTGAACCATATTGACAACCCAATACATCAAGCAAAGAACATAGTAGTCAGCTCACACAACCGGAGCTCAGCTCAGACAAGAGCTACCCTGCGCAGGTTTAGGGAATCACATCCATTCCCATGGATAACTCGTACCTAATTATAAAGTATTTAGAGATCACACCCGTCTCATGGACCTCAGCCCAAAGTAGAACATCATGCTCAAGAAAAATGTCAGTTAATCATCAAACATGATAGAAATATGAAGTTTGTAAAGCAATAACTTAATCAAAACAGTTTTGGGTTTGTGTTGCGCCTACCTCAATAAGCAAGCAATCACAGCAAATCAAGGTATGATACACCAGAGACCTCTACCAGCTTTAACTCCAAGTTCTGTTCTCAAGGGTTCTAGCTCTCTTCTTGCGGAAACCCTAAACTCATCTCTAGTTCTCTTTATATACTGTTATCTTACGTCTAGTTTCATCAACTAAGGATTCTATATTCTTGTACACAAAGCAATAGAGTTTCCATATACTCAGTCTCTCACAACCAATGGCTAAGTGACATGTCAAACCTATGACAATGCAATGGTTATCAAGGCTCTTCTTATTCGAGTATCTTGTTTCCTACCTTAATCAAGACTCTATCATAACCACATATGTGCTTGAAAGAAATCAGGAAAAAAACTTAGCTAAGCCTCGTCTAGCCTAAGTGTCATGACTAGCTATACATGTACCAATGTGCCTCATATCCTGCTTGTACCTCCCCTGGTTAACCTTCACAGCTAAGACAACTCCCTATACTTAGCTATAATGAGTAAACAAGGCATTAATCACACATAACATGCACAAGTCATATGTAACAAGCAAGGTATAGCACACTCAGACAAACAAAGATGGGCTCATACTTGACCATATCATGCATGTATACAGTCAAATTTGGGTCGGTATTACAGGTCAGGGGTTTGATCCCTAGTTGTATCAAGAAAAATATACACGATGTGAGCCTTTCATTTTGTAGTAGTATTATTATGTGAACACTTTCATTCAGGATGATGTGTTTGATATGTCTAATGAGGTAAACCTCGTGCGTATGATCTCTTTGTGAGTAAATGATATGTAGAAAATTTATATCTGGTCTTCGTTTAGTAACGTCTTCCTGAACTTTATTTTATGTTAACACCCATTACATTTGTGTCTCTGTATGATGCAATGAAAGAGCAATCCAGTAAAAGACCTGCTTCTGCTTGTAGAGGATTATAGTTAACTCTCTTGTATATATCATTTCCCAATTTAACCGAGTTTGTGCTGCAAAATCTCGGACGTGCTTATGGTAGTTGGTTTTTTTTGTTGAAATTTTGGATGTAGGGGACTTTTGAGTTCAACCCATGTTTCTTATGAGAAATGAGATTAGCGTACCATCTTTTTGAACTAACAGTTTCAAGTCCGACCCACCTTAGGTTGTTTCCTGGTTCCATGCAACCTTGAAATTGTTCTTCGCCTGCGTGGAAGGCATATGAGCAAAGTGCAAAAGCGCACATGTATCGCGTTGTCAATAGATGGTGGGTCGAATCATGAATGTTTAGGATCCCGCTGGTTGGTGGTTTTATGGTTACCTTACAGGTGGTGCATATAGTGTAGCAAATGTTAACTTGAAGGAGATCCCAAGACCAAAAACTTAACATGTTGTGCGACTATCATTTAATCAATTCGGAGGGCTCAAAGAAGTATCAACGAGGATCAATTTCAATTCATTCTCATAACTTGAAGGAGAAATTTGACATGTTGTGCGACTATCATTTGATTTAATCAATTGGGTGAGGAAAGAAAGATCTATCGTAGAACATGATTTTTACCTGGTTTCCGAGGAGTCAACTCTCCCGTTGCAATGGTAGTACCATTCCATATCATTTAATACTCCTGTGTCTTCTATAATCAATCAATCAATCAATCAAAATTAGATATTCAGTTGTTTTGAAGTATTATTGAAATAAGCAAAAACGATGATGTACAGGGAAATTAACCGCAAACTCATAGTAATGTACAAAGCCAATGTCCTTTTTTTTTTTTTTTTTTTTAATGAATTGCTTTTTTGTTGTTGGATAAGTAAGCAGGGGGGGGAAACAATATATATGGAGGAACCTCTACAGTTGTTGCTCACAGCCTTTTGTATATGTGCTTTGCAAATGAAATCTTTATATGATTTTGAGAGCCTCTCCGGATACATTACAAAGGTATACATAACCTGAAAGGAATTCGTAAGCCAGCAAACATGATTACCATGTCTGAAATGAAATGAAATGTGGATATGATTTTGGTAGTAATCATGTGACTTTACTTGCCGTAACAAAGTTGTGACAAAATATAATTTTTTTAAATCAATGATCAGAGATTGAAAATGTTATTAAACATACTTGATCCCCACCGGCATTCATATTTTTCATAATACCTGAATTTGTACCTTTCTCTCTACACACAAAAGCCCCGGTACTGCACCAGTCTTGGATTTATAAGCACCAGCAAGGCAAGCTCCCTCTGCTTCCAATACACTACATACTTAAAAATCAGAAAAATGATGTTTCTTGCCAAAATTCCTTAATAGATGAAAACCTGCAGGGTGACAATGCCAAACAGGCTTGTAAAGGTTTTAGCATATTCGAATTAATAACAACACCATCTGTGGGAGTCGAACCCACAACTACATAGTTAAGAACCATGCGCTCTTCCATTTGAGCTAAGACAACAAGTGCAATTTCCTTATGTAAGTGTGCTGATCCGTTGCTTCATCCACACATACTACCCTCAACAGCATAATCCAAAGTCAATAGTGCATTATTGTGTTGGAAACAATAGTATGCCTTCCCATTTTTTTATACCAAATAACTCTATCGATAATATACCGTGATAAGCTTTATTACCTTGTCTAGAATAATTATAATAGAAACTCAACCTGTTATGCCAGCATGAAAATTTACAGTTGCTGCAAACAAAACCAATACACAATTCAAAATACAAATTAGAAAGTTTAAGAAGAACTTCAACATACAATTAAAAAAACTAGGGGCTTTGAGATTAACTTTAAATTAGACTAAACTTTTTGTGGCGATGAGTCGAAAAAATAAATGGATATAGCCTACTGAGGGTGGATTGATAATTTGTACCCTAATTTTTGTGTAAGCATGGTGAGTATTGGGCCTTATAGGGATGGTAATATATGTCTTCATTTTTGGGAGGCAAAAGAAAATGATTATTTTTAAATGAAACATAAATAACATGAGTGATTCCACTGATGATGCAACGGATATGACCATAAGAATCTAGGAACTCCAAATCCCACTTTCCATCAAAACTAATCATATATTTATAAACTATAACGGCAAGCGCAAGGACGACATACCAATTGAAATGATGTAAGTTGAAACTAATCCATATCCAAAAAATTGATTCCATTTTATAAGAACCCATTACACCATTTAACCAAAAGAATTACAATTCATGAACAACAGTGTCAATTAAACTTTCTATGCTTGAAAATTACTCTTTTAATTAAAACCAATATTTGACAATCCTGTCAGAAATCAAAAGAAAGGATTTCTAATAAATAAGAAAATTCAAACCACTTACCCAAATCCATTGTTGACTCTGTTGAGGTTCTTATTTACCAAGCACAAAAGAACCAATACCAAAAAAAAGTAGAAGGAGAAAAAAGATGATACATGTACTCTACTGACCTTAACAGACCATCTAAAGTAGATCAGGTTTCTCTCAAGACCCTTCACCAGGACATCGAGTGTCTTACACATTCGATGATGAAGCTACCAAATATTTATCAAGATAACCATTAGTGCACATCAAAAATGCATATAATTGCAGATATATTTTCTCTCCAAAAAACACAAATTTAAGATGATTAATAATCAAAATTCAAAAAGAAAGTTAAAGAAAAATGGAAAATACTTGGGAACAGAAAGAAAAATGTATAAGGCAGAGTAAACGGGACTACGTGCTCTTATCTTTTATTACCCATCCATGTATAATCACACACTACAAAGAAAAAAAACAACTTCAAGTTTAATCAAAAACAAAAATGAACCATTGAATACAGGAAATGAACGATAGGAAGAGAAAATCCAGAGATGTAATCTTAGATGTAAAACAGATTAAACATAAGAAAAATAGATAAGAAAGGAAAAAAAATGAAAAAGCAGGGGTACAAAAATACAACCAAATTTTCGTCTGGGCTCATGAATCTTTTGGTAAGATATGGACGATCTCAAAAATAATATCCAAATCTGTAAACCGGAGTAGGATCACAAGTTAGCAGTCCAACTCAAGACAAGTCCTGGCTAATCCCCTGGATGGATTATGGACTTACTCGACGGTTATGAATAACGTACTTCTTATGTTTGCTTTAATTATATAGTCAGAGATATAATGCGGAAAGTAAAAGCACACAAGACACCAAAGATTTTTTTAACGAGGAAACTACGACCTGTAGAAAAATCTCGGACCTCGTCCATATTGAATACCACACAGTACTAATTGTCTACAAACGCTAGCCTACCATAAGACTTCAGTCTAGGATGTAGCAGAGACCAACTCCAGCCCTCCAAGCGAATTGGCTACTGCCGCACTCCTTACGTCTCTTGGATCCCGCAAGACCCTACGCACTTGATTCCCCTAGATGACGTCCTTTACAGGCCTAGAAGTTGCTTTAACCGTTGTTAAAGGCTTATGTCAACAATACCGGCTTTGTAACCTTAATTACTGACTGTATGTTTCGAACTGTCCTCTTCAGTTTAACATACGTAAGTTGACTTCCTTCGGATTACTCTAGGTCATACGGAAATATATTTACAAGAGGGGGCTGACAAGTAAACCGAGTAAACTATTCCCAACTTGTCTCTACCTCAGCTGTGAAAAGAATCACTTAAGAAACTTACACACAACTAGAGTTAACTATGTCTTACAACACCTTGTGCAGCCGAACGTTGCTTCCTTCAACCTTGTATATGACGTATCATGTGTTGAATGGCCTTATTACAGAAGAGAAGTACCGTATAATAGACAAGAACGTGATCAGGTTACCAAGGTGAAAAAACAGGGGTATCGAAATACAACCAACTTTTCGTTTGGGCTCGTGAGACTTATGGTCAGATCTGGACGATCTCAAAAATCAATATCCAGATCTGTTAACCTGAGTTTGGATCACAAGGATCAGTCCAATGCAAGACAGGGTCTTGGTAAATCCAAGGGATGGATTGAGGACAATGATCAGGTTTATAATAACGTACTTCTTGTGTTTGCTTTAATTATATAATCAGATAATATAATGCGGAAAGTAAAGCACACAAGACACCAGTGATTTTTTTAACGAGGAAACTACAACCTGTATAAAAACCTCGGGACCTCGTTCAGATTGAACACCGCACAGTACAAACTGTCTACAAACACTAGCGTACTATAAGACATCGGTCTGGGATGTAGCAGAGACCAATTCCAACCCTCCAAGCGAACTGGCTACTGTCGCACTCCTTACGTCTCTAGATCCCCCACAGATCGTCATGCACTTGATTCCCCTAGCTGACGTCCTTTACAGGCCTAGAAGTTGCTTTAACCACTGTTAAAGGCTTGTGTTAATAATTCCGGCTTTGCAACCTCAATTATCAACTGTATGTTTGAACTGTCCTCTATCAGTTTGACATACACAAAGTGACTTCCTTCGGATTTCTCCAGGTTATACGGAAATCTACTTACAAGCGGGGGCTGACAAGTAAACCGAGTAAACTATGCCCAACTTGTCTCTACCTCAGTTGTACACGAAGAATCACTTAAGAAACTTATACAACTGAAGCGGAAGACGCAACGGTGAGTTACAAAGTAGTGGGGCAATTAAAACGTTGGACCATTGGATCAAATCCTAGAGTTCTACACTGGGAGAGATTGGAAGATCCTGGCCACCACCAACACAAACTGGATTGTATCCTGACCGTTCCGTGACTCAGAAAACACTTATGTTTTGTAAGTATAGATTCCTTACTAGGGCATATGTATTTCATGTGTCCAAAGCCTCGACACTTGAAACATTGCACATCAGCTAGATCATCCTCATCCCGGTCAGGATTAGGTTTCAAAGCTGGTAAGGATCTTCTGCTCGTGAATTTCCTGTCTCTTCTAGATCTGAGAAGATCTTTCAGTTGATGTGTAATCAGAGACAGTTCAGTGTTCACTTCTTCATTGTCAAGGTTTTCACACTCATCACCCCAAGAAATTTCAGTGGTGAGGAGGTGCACGAAGTGCTTACAACTTCAAAAGCGATAGATTTTTGTTTATCTTTTCGTTCATGATCGAAGATTTTTAGCTTAGCTACAAGGTCACTTCTTGTTATCTATAAGCCGTAAACTTCTTGGATGGCATGTTTTTTTGATTCGTACCTTGAGGCTAATGACCTCAGAATTTTACTTATAATGTCCCTTTCCGGAATAGCTTTTCCTAAGGTGTGACAGGCATTCACTATTTCGGACAATTTGTGGTTGAATTCTTCAAAGGTATCATCCTCGAGCATTCGAAGGTATTCCCAGTCAGACATGAGTTTTGAAGTCTAGCTTCTTTTTCTGCTGTATTCCCTTCGAACACGCTCCTTAATCTATTCCAAGCCTCGTGAGAGGTTTCACATGTGGTCACGTGATGGAAAAGATCAGGTGTAACTGCATGAATGATAGCATTAAGCCCATCATAGTTTTGCTTGGCGGCGAGAGTTTCCACGTCATTATAAGCCGCTATGTCTTTGAGGACAGATGCACCGTCAACTTGAACAGTTGGTGGTGTATATCCCTTTTTGACATAAACCCAAGTTTTAAAGTCTCGGGCTTGCCAAAACGAAGTCATTGCAGTCTTCCACCATAGGTAGTTTGTGCCATCAAACTTTGGTGGACGTTACAAGCTCTTACGCTTAGATCCATAACTCACAAGCCGCGATAAACACAGACAGTTATGTCTTAAATGTGTTCACCGGCTCTGATACCAATTGAAAAAGCATGGGTACCGAAATACAACCAACTTTTCCTTTGGGCTCGTGAGACTTATGGTCAGATCTGGACGATCTCAAAAATCAATATCCAGATTTGTTAACCTGAGTTTGGATCACAAGGATCAGTCCAACGCAAGACAGGGTCTTGGTAAATTCAAGGGATGGATTGAGGACAACGATCAGGTTTATAATAACGTACTTCTTGTGTTTGCTTTAATTATATAATCAGAGAATATAATGCGGAAAGTAAAGCACACAAGACACCAGAGATTTTTTTAACAAGGAAACTACAACCTGTAGAAAAACCTCGGGACCTCGTCCAGATTGAACACCGTACAGTACAAACTGTCTACAAACACTAGCCTACTATAAGACTTCGGTCTGGGATGTAGCAGAGACCAATTCCAACCCTCCAAGTGAACTGGATACTGTCGCACTCCTTACGTCTCTAGATCCCCCACAGATCTTCACGCACTTGATTCCCCTAGCTGACGTCCTTTACAGGCCTAAGAGTTGCTTTAACCGCTGTTAAAGGCTTCTGTTAATAATTTCGGCTTTGCAACCTCGATTATCAACTGTATGTTTGAATTGTCCTCTATTAGTTTGACATACACAAAGTGACTTCCTTCGGATTTCTCCAGGTCATACGGAAATCTACTTACAAGCGGGGGCTGGCAAGTAAACCGAGTAAACTATGCCCAACTTGTCTCTACCTCAGTTGTACACGAAGAATCACTTAAGAAACTTATACAACTGGAGCTAACTAGGTCTTACAACACCGAGTGCAGCCGTGCGTTGCTTCCTTTCAACCTTGTGTGCAACGTATCAGTTCTTGAATGGACTTATATCAGAAGAGAAGGACCGTAGAATAGACAAGAACGTAATAAGGTTACCAAGGTTACATGTTACTCCGATATCAACCACTAAGGTCTCAATCTCCTACCTGTGCTTCCCAACTCTCAAGAGAAGTCTTTTTATAGTCGTAGGTAAATCCCAAGAGGAACTGCTACCTAATAGAGGATGACTATACCACAAAAAGCATTCACCGAAGTGAAAAGAGTTTTACGATCACTTCCAAAAGGGATCTTCACGTATGCTTGATGCTTGCAGTTTTCGTCCTTAAACACCTATATTTATAGCACTCAACAAGATAGGTTGCTTTGGAATAAAGCAACTAGTTACTTGTTCCACAAGTTTATGAAACCCTAACTTGCAAACCAAGAAACCTAGATTTATCTCAATTGGAAATCTTTTATCATTTATCTGCCAAGTGTTTTATTTGCTCATAAACACTTCAAGATTGATATCCAACAGACCAGAGATAATCTTTATCTTATTGTCACATTGAGAATCGTTAGATGGACCACATAATATATTTTTGTGATAACCAAGTCC
>JAJJMA010193195.1:0-10347 GCA_023529015.1 Papaver nudicaule | reverse complement strand
TTGATCATCGGTGAGCTTTCCAAAGCAATGGAATGTGAGACTGAGTTATATAATGTCAAGGTAGTAGGAGAAAATTTAGCTGATATGTTGTTTGTAGAAATAAATGTTGAGGAGATGAAATCAGAGGCTGAAGCAGCTGATGATGTTCAACAGAAGAGTGATGGTAAACCTACTACAGCAATTCTGTACTTTTGTTTAAATGTTTAACTTTCATTTCAGTGCCCTGAGTTAATAATGGTGTTTTTAGGAACCAATGACAATTATTCAAAGGAAGAACAGGATGATATGGCATCTGGAAATGTAAGTAGTGCTTTGGTCTCCGCTGAATCGTCAACGTTAGAGACTTCGGAAGATCCACCAACTGCTTTGCATCTAGAGTTCAAGAAATCCATGTTCCTTTACAGGTATGATGTCTTTGTATTACATGAACTATGATCTGATGGTTCATGCTCTAATATCTACTGCTTGTGCATATGCATCCATTATATCTTGCTGCCTTCATTTTCTGGTAACCATTTTTCTTGTTATTCAAAAGAGTGATATCCATATCAATAGCCTCGTTGGTGTTTATTTGAGTTTGTTCGTTTTCTATTGTGGTATTCAAGCTTTAAAAGGAGCAGTAGAATTACTTGCTATTTAATTTGACTAATCTGCATACCCCGTGCAAAGCCTGGGAAGCTGTAGTATGAATCACAGGTGAGTTTTTTCAGCGCTGAATTTCTGTGGATTTTCTAAATATTTGACAACTTTCATAAAAATTGTGTTCCACTTATATCCAAGTATCAATAATCGTGTGTTTTGATTTGTGCAGTTGAGCGGCAAGCGCGTAGGAATTGTTGGGCTGGGAAGTATTGGATCTGAGGTAGCTAAAAGACTTGAGGCCTTCGACTGCATCATTTCATACACTTCAAGGAATCAAAAACCATCTCATCAAGTGAGCATTATCATCTCATCATGTGCAAGTGAGCATAAATGTATGTATGTATGTAATCTAGTTTAGAAAACATATTTTTTTTTAATTAATGTATGTATTTTTTTAATAAAATATTTGGTATTTTTTAATAAAATATTTGGTATTTTTGTTAATACAATATTTAGTATTTTTTGTAATACATTTTTTTTTTTAATTTTAATTAAAAAATCCGCAACGTTTATAGGCGTTGCCTAAATTACAGAAAACGTTGCTCTAAATAAATTCTGCAGCGTTACTTACGTTGCTTTAAATAAAAAAGTGCAACGGAAGAAGCAACGGAAATTCCGTTGCTTTAATTAATTAGAGCAACGTTAATAGACGTCACGAAAAATTTGTGACGCCGTATTCGCAACGCTAATAGACGTTGCTTTAATTCTGCGCAACGTCTATAAGCGTTACAAACAGGCCCCTGTGGCGTAGTGTAAATGGGAATAAACGCCAATGGGAGCGTTTTGAGCATTTTGTTAATTAAATTTTCAGTACTCTCTTCACATAAACCTTTTTGTAATTAATGAATTAAGGGTTTGGTAAAGGAGAGGATTAGAGGGATTTCTTTCTCTTAATATAATGTGTAATCCCCTTTGTTAATTGCCAATCTGTATACCAACTCTTTTTTTTTTTTTTCGCTACACGGCCAAAGCCACAGACAACTAACACACTATTCTAACACTTCTACTGAACGCCCTGCCTGCAAAATCAGCAGCAAACAAGGGTCCAATTTCTTCTGGTGGTATAGTAATCCACACTCCTTCTAGCTTCTTTGCAGCGCCCGCTTTCGCAAGATGATCAGCCACATTGTTCGCCTCTCGGTATCTCTGTTTGAAAGTAATGTTGTTAAACTTGGTATGCATACTAAGGATATCTTCAACCAAACCACATAGATCCCATGGAATATCTATTTCCCTCTTGCATAATTGGACAGCATACATAGAATCCGTTTCAACTTCAAGATTTTTGATCCCTCTCTCCACAGCTAGCTTGACGCCGTCTCTTATTGTCCAGATTTCAGCTTTATTGTTGTTATTCTTGAAGATGTGTTTAGCAAAACAAGCTTGGAAACCACCACAATCCCCACGAATAACACCACCTATACCTGCCTTTCCTGAACTGTTTGAAGCACCGTCGCAGTTTAACTTGCTGTAACCTTGAGCTGGATAGATCCATGGAACCAAAATGTCTTCCATTCTGCACTTAGTCTTCTTCATCTTCTCAGTCACACTAAGAAATTCGGTTGCACTCTTTAAAGCTCTGGCTACGACTCTTGCAGGTTGAAACACTACATTGTTGTAAACTGTATCATTTCTTCCGATCTGTATACTAACTCCAAGACTACTTTTCGCCTTTTTATTGGCTTTTGCTTTGCCACATCACTATATATTTTTTTAATTTAATATTTCTAAGTCTTTTCTTTTTCTTGAAGCATATTTCTACGTCATATTAACATGAAAAAAATCACATCTAACTTCTATTTCTCTAGAAGCAGAAATTAATCCTTGAAGTAAAAAGTAAAAAGGTTCAAAAAACGATAACTTTTTGGCTTCTAAAAAATCATTCTAAAATTATGTTGTCAAAAAACTTTTAATTTTTATTGCTTTCAGAAGTCGAAAAATTGCTTTTGAATGTGTATCCAAACAAGCTATCAACTTCACAATTTGTTGTTTCCTCAATTACAGAAGATTGACTTCTTGTGTGTTCCAGAAGATAGTGTACAATTAAAGATAGTGTACAATTAATTTAGAGATAAAAATAAAAATGAAGAAGCATTTATCAACCAAGAAAAAATTGAAGTAAAAATAGTAAATGAAGTGATCTGCAGAAAGGATTGGATCCGAGGACCACTTACAACGGCGTTGAATACGTATGTTTAATGAGAAACTCCTAGTGTACCGAGTTTTAAAACAAAGACAAAAGCCAAGGGGCGTTCCTCTTTGTACCCCTGAAAACGCTATTCATACCCTCAAATGTTAGTTATTCGGTTATCTTTCGGTTAACATCAAAATTCTATAAAAATTCGATTTTATTACCTGTTTTTATACTCATACCCCTTTAAAATCTCTAATCCTATATTCGTGAGATTCGTAAGATTAATCGTAAAATATTGTTTCTTCCAAAAGATTCATCAGCTCATATATTTGATGGGTTGCTTGCAACTTGGACTGCTGGTGGAAAATTCAGCGACTCGCCGTATGGAAATGTGGAGTGATGTCCAGTAGTTACGTACTACTTAATAAGTTTGGGTGTTTCGATGCAGTCCTCACTAGAAGAACTTGTACTTCTACTGAACTTGTTCGCCATTAAAAGAACTTGTAATGACATAAGAACTAGCCTTATTGTTTCTTCATTGACCCTTTATTTTGGAGAAATGCAAGAAGATCCGAAGAGTAACAATAGGTGTTTGTGTGAGATTAATTAGGACGGTGGACAATTTCTAGGATCTTCTAGAATATTCTTAAGTGTCCTAATTTAGGTCAATATCCATATTAAGGTGGATTTCCTAGTTGAGAAAGGTTTCCTAATCATAGGAGACTAATACTTGGGAATCAAGTTTATGACTCCTATATAAGGAGGTCTAGACTATGAGATTAGACAATGGTATCCACAATGGTATTCACAATGGAATTGTGAGGGAACCATCCCACCTCTTGGGGTGGTAATTATCTTGTGAGAGGTTCTTGGTGAGTCTAAGGTTTCTTCTTGAGCGGTAAGTAAATGCAACGGAGTTGTGGGTTTCAAGAGAGAAAGGTGGGGCTATCATGAATATTGTCTCCATGTATCTAGCGTAAGGTTACGACAAGAAGAGTGCAGATTGTATTCTTGAAGGGTTGTAAGTAGTCACGGCAATTGGGTTGTGATGCTAGGATAGCAAGATAATTGTGTATCCAAGGTTGTATTCTAGTCATGACATTGTAATGCTAGAGATACAAGGGTGGCTAATACCGAAAGGTGTTCTTGTAATTGTTCTTCGGAGATTTTCATTATAGTGGAAAGGATCATCATCGACAAGTGGAGTAGGCTCGCCGAACCACTATAAATCTTGTGTTGTGGTATGTCTATTTACTCGTTAATTGTTCTTGCTTGTTTGCTTTGATATATCTCTATATGGCACCTATGTGTGTTTGTGGTCAATAAATCATTGGTAGTAAGTATTCGAGCCGGACCGTACAGAAAACTCCCAACAGTTTGGCCCTATTGCAGTAAATTCCAAGATTAGGTACCCAACAAAAAGCACATGATGCATCTTTCAAAACGAGGATGAAACCAAAGAGTAACTCCATTGGGAGTCCAGTTCAAGCAATATGGGTCTCCATACAGATACAGTCTGAGCCACATCAATTCCCATTAGCCTGAGTGACAATGAAAGCATTTCGTTGTAGTCTTTAGATAAAGAAGCGAATGTAAGCATTTTTACAAATAGCCAGAATACAATTATTAGTATATATCTTCCTAAGTTCAAGTGTGATCTCGCAAAACAGTCAGTACAATTGTAACAAAACAAAAACAATTGGTATAATTTTAATAAAACGAACTGAGATTAAGGATAGTTGTTGACTGGGATCCTATGATTCATAGAGGTGAACACATAATCTCCTGGTAGCCAAAGACCCGTGGATTTTCAAGAAAGCCTCCATATTTTCTCATGGTTATTCTGATTTATGTCCTTCCAAAACTTTGAGGATGGAACACTATCTCCATGGTTCTCTAAAGATCTGCAAAAAAAATTAGAAGAAAAAGTCGACTGGATTAGCATTTTTCTACAGTTTGTGGGGGTATACGGCATTGACATGGTTTGATGGGGTAGGAAGATAAATTTAGGGGGTATACAGATAAAACCGACATAACTACCGTTGGGGGGTACCAATAGTGTTTTTAGGGGTATAAAGAGGAACGCCCAAAGCCAAGAACACACAAATATGTCGCCCCTTTTAATTTATGTGGGTGGTACGGAACACTTTCCACCCATATTTCACGGTCTGTTTTGCCTTTGTTTTCTGGTCAATACGTTCAGAAGGGCTGCTGTTTAATTATTCGAAATTTCAACCTAAATCAACTTCTAAATCATAATCCTCAAAATTCAACCTTTGTAAATGCGGTGCTGCTATTCAACCCTCCCTTTAACACTCACTTTAACACTCACACCATCTAGACCCTTCATCTGGGATGTGTGGAACCCGTTTTTTGTGTGATGTAGGTCCTGGCTGAATGTGATGTGCCAGTACTTTAGTGACATGTGTCCTGAGTGCTAAAGTGAGTGCTAAAAGGGAGTGTTGAATAGCATTTTTGTTGTAAATGACAAAGGGTCAGCACATACGAATGCTAGCTAACTACAAGCTAGCTGACCACAATAAATGACAATAGACACATGGTCTTAGTACAGTGTCCAGTGGAAACTTCAACTTGAGCAATGTTCCCACGTAAACAACACGGTATAGAAAAAGATTTCAAAACAACTGTGATGACAAAGAACCGTAATTTTCGGCAGTTCCAAAAATTTTGGGGCAGTTCGGTAGCCGACAAAAGTAGGCGAATAGACTAAAATACCCTCTACCTTTATTTACTAATCCTGCCACTGCCCACTAAACCGCACTCCTCCTTCTTCTTTCTCTCTGGTTTTTCTTCTTCTTTCTCATTCTTCTTCTTTCTCTCTGTCGCATCTCCTCCTTCTTCTTCTTCTTCTGCTTCTTCTTCTTCTTCCTCTCCTCTGTTACCACCACCACCACCACTCCTCTGTTACCACCACCACCACCACTCCACCACCTAGCCCATCAGTAGAAACCAAAACCAAAACCTAAACCATAATTTTGATTTTACTGCTTTGGTACATGAAGCAGAAATTGAGTTTAGGGTTCTTAAAATATTGGGGGTGTTTCTGATTTAGGTCAGTAACAATGGCTTTGGATATTTGGATTGAAGAATTTTGTGTATTCTCGTTTCTTTTGATTTTGAGCTCTGATTTTATGGATTTTGAGCTCTGATTTCGTTTTGAGTTCAGAATTTTGGTTCTTCGTTGGTTTTTGATTCATGGGTTTTCAATTTTTTGAAGAAATTTTAAGAGTGTGTTCGATCTTGGTGTTCTGGAGGTGTGGATTTTAGGGATTTTGAAAGTTCATGGAATTAGGGTATTCTGATTGAATTTAGAGTTCCCTAATACTAATATTAGGGCAACCGGAGAAGATTGCATGTGTTAAGAATGAACTTAATGCTTTGTTTCTCGTAAATTTTTGATTTTTTGTTTATGTTATTTTTGATACATGAAGCAGAAGATGTAAATTTTGATTTTATTTTATGGTTGGTACTGTTGTTTGTTATGGAATTTTTGTTGCTGTGATTACGGTGTTGGGGTGGTTGTGGTGGTATTAGTAGTTTGTAGTTATTGTGGTGGTGGTGGTGGTGGTGGTAGTAGTAGTGGTTTGTGCCTTTGTGGTGATTTTGGTGTCTTGAAAGCTTGATTTTGGAGGTTCCAAAATTGTCTGTTGAGGTCAGATGGAAAGGTCCTCAATTTGCTTTAACTTCTTTTAGACGTTCAGTTCATAGACAACAAAAATCATAACAGACAAGGCTTTATGTTCAGTTTACTGACAAGCCTTTAATTTCTTTGTATGAACCGCTTAATGTTTGCATTCTGCATTTGTTATGCTGGTCTAGTTCTTTTAGTGTTCAGTATTCAAAGTGTGGTGTTAAATTTAATCTTCATTTTTTATTCAGGCCAGTGCCGTATGCTGGTCAAGGGGAAGGTAACCTCTTTCAGGGAAGTTGGTACTTATGTGCAGTTATCAACTGGTGTGAATGCTACTATAGGCGCAACAGATGCTCTCTTTAGTGCTGGAATAGATGTAAATAATACTGCAAAGGCGTTCAGTCTGTAATCCTTTCTAGTTGAGAAGATTTGGAGTCGAGGAAGCTTGTGTTGGATGCGGAATTGGCTTTGGGCATGGTTATGGGGCTGGTAAGCATTAGAGAAGAGTAGTATGCATGACTAATAACGCGTATATGAACAGTTGTATACTCCTGCTAAATGCAGGAATTCATCATCTCCAATCTTGTCTAGCAGTCACTATTATAACTATTTTCCAGTATTTATATTTTATTGTCTTTCACTCACTAAACTGAGACGGTGAAGTTTAGAGACATGTGGTGATTGTAGTAAGGTGGTGGTGGTGTTGGTGTTGTGGTGTTGCTGTTTTGGATGTTGATGGTCGGTAACTGGTCATGGTGGTGTGCTTGTGGATGTTGCTGCTGTTTTGTTGTTGTTGTTGTTGAGTTCAGTAAGAATCTGAGAACACTTCCAAGAGCTTCACCAAGTTTGGCAATGAACACTTCCAAGAACACTTCCTGTGACGATGTTATTGTGTTTCTTGTATACATAACCTGACTATTTAATTCAATACCCAATTGAATTGGTTGCTTTTCTAACGCATCATTGCTCTAGTACTAGTGTTCTACAGGTTAATTAAAAGAGTGGGTCATCTGAATGTTCTATTAGCCGAAACTGTTTCGGCTTATATAGAAGTTTAAGATTATTAGCCGAAACTTTTTCAGCCCAGATAAACATATTATCGTGTAGGCCGAAAATGCTTCTGTGTAGCTCAAGATTTTTTCCCTTCTTCTCCCCCAAAACCCAAGAAATTTCTCACCCAAAAACAAAAAAATCTATAAGCCGAAATCATTAACACTAACAATTATCATTAACACTAATCATAAAAATTAGTGTTAATTAGTCCAAGGGTAGATTAGCATTTTTGAAAAAAATAATTCCCAAAATGTCCCCGTTTTGTCGGCTACCAAACTGCCCCAAAAATTTTGGAACTGCCGAAAAATACGGTTCATGACAAAAGACAACTGTGTTGAAACAAATCAAACAAGGGACAATCAAACTCAAAAATAATCATTGGTTCAATCGATTAACCCATATTATTATTATTATTATTATTATTATTTTTTTTTTTTTTTGGTCTCTCATTAAAATTTGGTGACGGCGAATCATGACCGTGCGAGGACAATGCCTTAGAATTTGGTGCTGATGAATTTTAAATTTTTTTATGTCATAACTCGGTAATTTTATTACTATTGTACTACAATAACATCGTTATTTAAGTCGGAGAAAATCATATTAATAAAAAAAGTTTGATTCTTTTGTTGTGATGGTTATTGAGTTTCCATCTACCTAATTACAAAAACAAAGCTAAGAAAAACCCCACCCCCACTTATATTGTCCGGTGAAACTATACACTTTCATGATTCATAGTCCTTGAGTTGTTATAAACTATGGTCACAACTTCAGAGAATATTACATGATTGACTAGACAAAGAAGTCGTACCACATGGGCGGTTGTTACAATCATCTCAAAAACGTTAAAACACATTAATGATGGATAGGAATTCAGCTAATCCATGAGATTAATGACATGATTGTTGGCTCCCTTAATTATAGCCTAATTTTGTGTATTGTCAATTCCAAGCTTGTCCTATTTTGTAGAAAAATTGTGTGCAACTTGCCTTCATAATATAGCTGCAATGTATGGAAAGTTATTTCATAATAATTCTACACCAAGAGTCGTCCAATGCTTTGTGAGTAATTCTACGTATACATCGGGAAATTCCGTGAAAAATCTCGTGAAGAGATCCGGTAAAGACGCTGTGGGCTTAGCATCGAGATTGGTGCGATGTAAAGTTGGAAAAAGGTCCCACTGTAACTCTCTCTTGGTGGATTATTCCCGGGATTTACTCCCGGGATGAATATCATTTTCGATGCTTTGTTTCCCTTCTATAAGCTTTCCGGACGTAGCATTGATTAAAAAGGCTAAAGAAATTTGGGATTTTTAATAAAGTAGGCCTCTTTTTTATTCTCTTTCTTAAAGTGACCCCGTTTTTTTCAAAATATATTAAGTAGCCCCTGCTTGACCCGTTTTTTTGAATAAAACAGTAACGTCAGTTAACTACATACGTGGCAGTTAAATATGTTGTTAAAAGACAAGATTGTCCTCAAACTCGTCTAAGAAGGACCGAGTTAAACCTTGTTAATCAAATCCGACTCGGATCGGAACTCAGTACATTTGTAAAATCACACTATCTTTTTGGACGATCTACCGGCTCATGTTTCACCTTTTTTGGACGATCTAACGGCTCATGTTTCACCTAAACTATCTTCTTCTTTCTTTCCATAAAATAAACCAGTGATGCTAATTTTATGCAAGAATGAACATCAAGATTTATGAAAATCACAATGCAATAAAATCATTGTTTCAAGATTTCAAGACTTTCATAAAAACCATCAACATTCATTGTTCACTAAAACCATGAAAAATACTGGACATTTGTTTTAAAAAAAAAACTAGATAAAATCTTACAAACAACATTATTTACTTCTTTGTCTTCTTAACAATTCATTTTGCTTGTGTCAATTTCTGCTTGACACCTCCAGTACCCAAAAAAGACTGATTGATGTTGTTTTCTGAAGTAGATGCAGATCTAGGACCCGCAGGTGGTCTTCCAGTAGCTCTGCTAGGGGCTGCAGATGACTGACCAACGAATGAAGCTGTTTTCTTCCTGTAATTTACCTTTGCTTTACCCTTTGCTGCAGTGATGTTTTCCCCTTTATCACCACCAGCACAAGTAATTCAAATGGCACTGATATGCCTCAACAAACATAAATGAACAAATACAAGTAATTCAAATGGCACTGATATGCCTTAACAAACATAAATGATCAAACAAAAGTCATTCAAATGCCACTGATATACCACGAACTTTGTAGAAACACTCAACCATACTACCATGAACTATGTAAAAAAAAAATTAGCTAAAGCACTAATTGCAGAAACCGAACTCTGTAAACAAAACATTAGCTAAAGCAGAATCCATACTACCATGAACACTTATATGCCATGAATCAACACCATACCATCAATAATTGAATTTCTAAAACAATTTCAAAGGGTCTGAATCAACACTCAGTACAAAAAACTGAAACTGCAGAAATCTCAAATTGAATATATCCCTAATGCATAAAACTCTGAAGAAATCCCTAATTTGCAGAATACCCTAATTGCAGAAAACTCTAACTAAACTAATCACTAAAACAATCACGAAAAATCATCAAAATAAACCGTAATCATACAAACGTATCTTATACAACAAAAAACCCTAACTGAAAGGGGGGAAATTACTTGGAAATCGCATTCTTCTGTCCTTGTTCGGATATCTTCATGTTCACAGTAGATAAGAACGAAAAACAAACTTATCTTCTTCTTTCAATCATTGAAAATCATGAAACATCAAAAATAATCAAACCCTAATCCAATCTAATTTCACAACGATGAGAGGGAGTTATCGTCTCGAGAGAGAGGAAAAATAAAATGAAAAAACCTAATAAGCTA
>JAJJMA010193175.1:0-11234 GCA_023529015.1 Papaver nudicaule | reverse complement strand
AGGAGAATTCCCAAGTGTCTGGTACGCAGACCGGTTCGGGAACCGTCTGTCGGTCAAATTTGGTCAAATCTGGATTCCGCTGGAAGTACTGGGCTGAGCCAGAACTTAGACGTGAGAACGTCCTCAGCTGTGATCCATGGACTCTTTGCTCAAGAGTACTCCTTTAGATTCATCCATATCCAACTAACAGTTTGCAAGCAAACCATTGTAATGGACACATGGCGTTGAATCTATCTCATTCATTCTTGTACTCACAGTATTTGTGGGATCAAACACTGGATATGACACAAGGCCACGTTACACAAGAATACGATCTCAATCCCTATTATCACTACTAAAGTAGTCGAGTATATTTCGAAAGAATAGAGAAAGTAGAATAGAAGAATATACATAAAGTCATAACTCCTACTAACCTTTTGTCGATGAAGAATAATTGATGTCTTCTTTGTCTTCACAGTCTTCGTCTTCAAGGTCTCTACTACTTTGTCTATATCCCATTTCCGAAATCTAAACTCTAGTAGGCTAAATCAAGAATTGAGTTTTGACACCTAAAACTGACAACTAGCTTGACATACCAACGCTAGTGGGTTTGACCGGACAATGCCCTAACAATACGTGGTTAGCCGACCATAAACAAAGGCTTGTTTATGCATGGACCTATAATTATCCTCATTTCAAGAATGAGGCAACGAGTACGATTGAGGAAGCTCATGGTCGGTTGAAGAGGATGCCCGATGTATGTCACAATGGGGTTGTTACAAGAAGGTATCCATGAGTATAGTAAACATGATTTATGGAAGATTCATAAGGAAAGAGTAGGACATCGTTTTGCACCAGTTATAATAAGGAGGAGAAAAGATTGCTTCGTTATATTATGTTCCGAGTATCGCATTGGGCGATAAATTATATGGAACAACGTGTTATTTTTAAAAACATGGAAGATGACGATATAGTGCAAGTTTGTGAATGTAAGACGATGATCGGTATAGGACTTCCGTGTCTTCATCGTCTCGGTAAATATGAAGACTATATTCCGCTTGAGGATATTCATCTCTTTTGGTAGCAACTCTCATTATTCCTGCTCCTACATTCGACGATATACAACCTTGGGTTGACACCGATGCGCATCGTGAAATAGTTGAATCATACCCCACTATGAACCATGTGAGTAAACAAGCTTTGCGTGAACGCACTATTCTTTCCCTTGAGCGTAGTAAACTACTGCTGAAGAACCAGAGATAGAAAAACATTCTGGTAGACCAATCACCGCAACCCCTTTTAGTGAAATTAGGAAAGAAAAGAAGCTTCAAAAAAGTACTAAGAGAGACCCCACCCTAGCAGAGTTAGTGGAAGGGGAGTACACAGCGGGGGAGAAGAAGCATAAGAGTGGCCGGAAAATGGTGCTTACCCAAGAGAGTTCTCATGACCCAAAAGAAAAAGTTTTACCCAAGGTTAGAGAAACAACACAAAGAGTGGGAACATCATTAGTGTCAGCGTGTGTAGGAAGTGCTCCAATGGACGATGATGAGGAATTGTGCACGCCACAGTCAAACCAACAAAGATGGTCGTGAGGCGAATGCCTTGGGGTTGACCCAAGTAGAATATATAAGGACAAAAAGATTGCCGCTCAACTACTAAAGGACAAGGAAATGTATATTTCTTTGATGCTTGAAAGCAATAAGATGGTTCAAGATCATAAATTCAAGGAGTTGATGTCTAGTGTGAAAGGGCGTAAGGGAGCTAAGACTGCTGGGTATAAATATTGAATGAAAATTCCTAAGTGTGGCCAACTTTTAGCGGATACTTTTCATTGTGTTGTGCACTCCTTTACTCCTAAGTTTCCTGAGGGAGTTACACATTTATCCCCTCGAAGGAAGTTTGCACACCAGAGATTCAGAATAGAAGAATTATTATGGCGTTTGTGAAGAAATTCCATTTTATAGGGTTGAAGCTCAAGGAGAAGTGTCTGCTACCACCGGTGCACCATAATCCCCAAGGTACTTTTACCTTAAGTTCTCTCGAGTAGAAGAAGCACTACCAGTTCTCTATGCAACTTTGGGCGATAACCGATACTGCCTTGCGTAGTTTTAACATTCCTGACAAGTAGTGCGTGAGTTGTTTGGACAACTATATTTTGAACATTGTATGTGAAAATCAAACTTATGGAGTGCAATGTATTACGTATTTGTAACTCTTTTTAAAGTATTTCTTTACTACATTGTTTTTTTAGTACAATAACTTCAAAAGTTTAAAGGATCACAACGAAGTCGTCATACTTATGGTTCCCTTTCATGACGATTTTAGGCAAAACTTGGGCAGATCAGAGGGTTATTTGGAACAACCAAAATCGTCATAGTTTTGAGTGCCTAACATGATGACTTAACATATGTGATCGTCATGGTATCTCGTTAAACCCTGACGAGTTTAGGCAAAACTTGGGCAGAGATAGGGATATTTGGAACAACCAAAATCGTCATGGTTTTGAGTGTCTAACATGACGACTTAACATATGCGATCGTCTTGGTATCTCGTTAAACCCTGACGAGTTTAGGAAAAACTTGGGCAGAGATAGGGATATTTGGAACAACCAAAATCGTCATGGTTTTGAGTGCCTAACATGACGAATTAACATATGCGTTCGTCATGGTATCTCGTTAAACCCTGACGAGTTTAGGCAAAATTGGGCAGAGAGGGATATTTGGAACAACCAAAATCGTCATGGTTTTGAGTGTCTAACATGACGACTTAACATATGCGATCGTCATGGTATCTCGTTAAACCCTGACGAGTTTAGGAAAAACTTGGGCAGAGATAGGGATATTTGGAACAACCAAAATCGTCATGGTTTTGAGTGCCTAACATGACGACTTAACATATGCGATCGTCATGGTATCTCTTTAAACCCCGACGAGTTTAGGCAAAACTTGGGCAGAGAGGGATATTTGGAACAACCAAAATCGTCATGATTTTGAGTGCCTAACATGACGACTTAGCACGTGTGATCGTCATGGTATTTCGTTAAAGCCTGACGAGTTTAGGCAAAACCCTCTGAATCGTCACGGATATGTTAAAAAACAATGACGACACAAGTATTTAAAGCGTCCTAATTCATATTACTTAGCATACAAAAATAGGGTTTCCTAACTTAACTCTAAGAGCCTTGGCCCTTAAGTCACTATTTTTAAGGAGTAACTAAACCAATTAGAGTTTATCTCAAACTCTAATCCTTATCAACAACCAAGTTAGAGTTTAATATCCATAAAACTTTTAACCGACCTAGCTTTGGTTTATCCCAAAACCAAACTAGCCGTCCAAAACCAACACTAACAAATTTTAGGCTCCACTCAGTTGGAATTCCCGGCTCCACCACTTATTTATTGGTTAGTGTTTAGAATTTAAAAGGGGGAAAAAGAAACGTATTTGTTAGTCTCCCTCCCCTGTTGAACGAGATTTATGTTGATGCATTTTATTCATGTTTGAAGGAGTAAAAAACTTGCAAAAATAACAATATTATCTCGCTGTTGCTTGTTTATGTTCTTCTGGGTGTTGAAGGATCCCAAGGCCTAAACTACCAAAAAAAAAATGTACCAGTTTTGGATTTCAGTGGCACGTTCGCAACATTACCCTCCTCGTTTGGTCGATGCATTTATCCCCTGGCCTGATTACAGTTACAGCATTGTGTCTGACACACTCATCATCAGTAGGAAAATTAAAAAAAAATGAAGGGACAACTCAGCTAGTCATTATAATTTATCTTTTAAAATTTATTAAAAAATTTATACTCCCTCCGGTTTAAAAAAATAGATTAGCTTGATTTTTTCTTACAAATTAGAGAACTTAATTGAACTAAACATATTTAATTAAACTATTTTTTTTATGATTGGTTTATCATCGACATGTGTCATATTTTTTTAAAACGGAGGGAGTATTACGAACGTACATAAACTATCAATCTTTAGCGAAATGGAAACCTTTTCCAGCAATGTAATTATGTCCATCGTTATATAATCTTCAATGGAGAATATATAATGATTTATCTAGGAGGTGGATGTACTGCATCAAGTGAGTCATTTGAGTACAGAAGCGACGCCATTAGTTTATGGATCACACACCAAGAAACTCCATGTCAGCCTTCAATTTACTCCAAAATCTCATTTTTATGTATTTCTCATTGGAATGGTTTACCAAGATCTTGCCACACTTCTACTCATTAGCACTAACAACACAACTAAAGAACATACATTCCAAACTAGAAAACATACATAGTAATTCTTTTGATTATTAACAAATATATACACAAATAAAAAATGAAAGCATACCGGGGAGATAGGGATGTGAAAATGTAAACCAGATGAATTAGCATGCTTTTATGGAGATATTGATTCTCAACTATTTCGCATGACCTTTTGTCACAGGAACTGTATGCGAGCGCGCGAGAGAAAACCTGGGTCAACTAGTTTTACTGAACAAGGTCTTCCTTCCACCAAGGTTATGCTCAAGATTTTTCATTAGATTGCTTTCCCGTGTCATTGCATTTGATAGGATGCGTTTTTTTTTTCACAGGTAAGAAGAGATTAGGCTCTGTAGAGTATAACTGATACGTAGGAATGTTTTCTATATCGTCGTCTTCGTTATCAGTACTGCTTCTATGTAAACGATAGTAACAACGAAAAATAAGAGACGAGAGAAAAATAGAAAAAAGAAGAACAAGGATAACCATCATGATTTCGCCATCTTTTGCGAAGCTCTTGTCACCAAACAGAAGTTGTTGCAGTGCTTCCTCACTGCTTGGAGCCATGGCAGGTGACATCATGAAACTAACTAAACTAACTTATCAGCAGTACTATATGCATGCAACTTTCACAACCGTTTAACTCCTCAATCTTGCAAGCAAAAAACTCTCTTATGCATCTTTTGAAGCTAGTGAAACTTCCAGGAAACTTCCTTAAGGCAAAATCATATTTGATTTTTCCTGGGCATGACTGCTAGATATTTCATGAGTACACTGGTAGCAACCAGTCAAGACATAGCTAGAGAAGTTCAAATCTAATAAATATGCTGAATATGGCTTTTTATACATAGATCAATCAATTGATAGCGTTACTTGAGCTTCTCACAACAATTACTGATCAAGGAGTGAGAATGTACTTGGACCACGCGATGTGTAAGCATAATATCCATCGAAAGAAGTTGGTTTCAAATACATAGCGTGCAATTATCTCATATGTAGAAAATGTTCAAATTGTTGAGATTATTAGTCTCACATCGCATGAAAACTCTAAAATCCTACCATTAATAATCCTATAGGTCACTTTATTCACTTTAATTGGTTTTGAGTTAAATGCCCACATTCTAATACAAATATATGAGCTTAGATAGCTAGCTTGCTTAATTTGGGTATAAACCAAGATCTACCACTGTATGTGAGAAAATGTCTTTATTCATTCCTCCATTTTCTTTATTGTGTCATAAGAGACTTTATTGTGTCAGAAAAACATATCTATATGGAATTTCTTTAACACCGAACAAGTGGCACCACGAAAATCATCACCATAAGTAGAGCCTACGAGTTTACTCCCACATCTCATTTTTTCCTTTACTGGATTTTAAATCTCCAAGACTCCAACCTAACATAACCTGTGTAAGAATTGATTGGTTCTCAACTACTTGTACAAGAATTAGTTGGTTCTCAACTACTTATACACATTATGGTCTTAGTTACATGAACTATGTATGAGCACACCAGAGGAAACTTGTGCAAACAGAAATTTTGTTTCTGTAACACGGCAATAACCTTATTGCCCGGACACCTTATTTAATAATGGAATTTTACACCACCTTTTGATGCGTTTTTTATTAGCTTTGCTTGCTTTTTATATTGTAATTTTCTTCTTCTTTACTTATTTACAATAAATCCTTACAAATCGAGAGTTGAGACAACACCAAAACAACTCACTCACATAATATGTGGGCTCCTGCAAATTTAAAGAATTGGAGTGGTGGGATCGTGTTTTTTTTTTTTTTTTTTGAATCAAAAAGATAAATGTATTAAGAAAGAAGTTAATTACAGAGCTATAATTTGTTGAAGTAATAGACATATAAGCAAGAAACAACAAAGCCAGGGAAGTTCTAATACAGACTACGTATAGTTTCCAACGTCACTTGAGTCCCTGAATATCCATCAAATACCCCATCTTGAGAACACTAGAGGTGAATATCTCGTTTCACAGCTATGATCAAACCTTCTTTCAACCTTGGTTTACCTCCGTTATACTTGGAATTCCTTTCTTTCCAGAGCTCCCACATCACTATGTAAGGCAGCGTCTTCCAGATTAGATGTCTAACCTTTAAAAAATAATTTCAAATGTGCAAAGCCCATTCGCAATGGATGAACAGATGAGATGAAGGTATCATTAAACCCCTGTGTTGAAGCAAGCTGCGAGATGCTGCATTTTCGCCCAAACGACAAAGGCAACTTTTGGAGGAATTTGCTTGAAACCTAGCAAAGAGTAAATCTGGCAGTCTTCTAAACCTGCTATCTGTTTGTAGTAAATACCTTTCAATGTGTAGTCTCCCACTAGGCTATCTGTGATGCCTGCATTCAGTGAAACTTCTCTTAAGTCGTGATTTATCTCAAGGAGATCAATGGCCTCTGCTGGATTCAAACGATGTCTAAACATGAAGTTCCAATTGCCATTAATAACATCCGCTACGTTTGCCTGTTGATGTATACTGATTTTGTAAAGCCTGGAATATTTGGTGCTGTTGATTTGGTTTTGTTTTGGTGTTGTTGATTTATTTAACGTATTTTTTCTTTGTTTTTATTTGTTTAATATGTTTGTGAACTTGCTTATCCACCTGAAAAACTCTTTGGATACGGAAATATCGATCGACCATTTACGATAGGACTCGTTTTAAGGCAGGGTAAGAGTGAACCATACGTAGCCATAAAAGTATCACCTCTTTTTTACTGAATGAAATGAGGGTAGATATTAAATGTGAGGATAAATTAACTATTTAAACCAAGATTAGCAAGGCATTGTGAAGAGGTATTGTTGTCACGCCGAGTGTGATAATAACTAGTTTCACACTTACATTTTGTTTCTTCTTAAGAGAGATAATATCTTGCGTCAGATTCAGTTGGCTAGGACTTTGGAGCCACCGAGTAACCAGTAGTACCAAGGTGAAATCAAATAGGTGTTTGAAAGGAAAATTATCTGTAGAAACCGAGTAAAGTGTGAATTGACTCATTTTAAGCAGCAATGTCATGAATATTTTATAAAAAACCTCCCTAAATTTGGCCCCATACGTTAGTATTTGGCCCCATGAAAAAATAATTCCGGCGGATATTATATAGCAAAATCGGAAAACCCCTTATAAAAGATGATTGTTTTACCCTTTCTTAAATAGTTGCTGATTACATGATTAGAGTCTAAACAAGATTAATTAGTCTTAACTCTCATATCAAAACAAGATTAAAAATTATCAAACATGATCAACGTGAGAATCACCCAAGTTTTTTTTAAACCAAATCTTGAATCTGAACAACGCTCAATCGGTATATATATATGGAAACTTAAGCCGATTATGCTTGGGTTCTCGAACAATCGGTGAATATTATTACCAAAGTAAGTCGATTGTTGTTACTCTGCCCAGAAATTTAACCAAATCAATCGGTGTATCTATGCACATTTATTGGCTGATAGTTTTAAAATAATCGGTGTAATTAGTGAACATAAAGGACGATTAGGTGTACACAGGAGATTCAAATACTTGAGCATTCTTAATCGGTGTATCTGAAGACCATCATAGGACGATTATGTGTACACAGGAGATTCAAATACTTGAGCATTCTTAATCGGTGTATCTTAAAACCATCATCTAACGATTTGAAAATATGAATCTTTCTGGAAGTCGATAATCGTTTTTGGAAAGCAATATTATAGAACGATTGTATATTCTGACAATTTTTGGAGTAAAATTGCCAGACAATCGTTCGACGTATACACCAACGTAAACCGATTAAGCCATAAAAACTGATAGAAATCTAAGTACACAACCCACATTCATTCACATAAACTAGCAACCAAAGTTAGCATCCTACACAAACATACCAAAGAAGTTTAAATTCGAAACAACCAAAGTTAAAACAAGTTTTAAGTCGACATAACCAAATTCAAACAAGTGTTTTCAAACTATTATGAGTTTAACCACGACCACGACCTCTTCCACCACCGCGACCTCCACGAGCACTGGTACTAGCACCTCGAGTCTTTTTAGCTGGTGGTGCGTCTTGTGTAGCCTCACCACCACCACGACCTCTTCCACCACCACGACCTCGTTTAGGTCGTGGTTCTTGTGCATCTTCATGTGCAGCGCTTGTTGTGGCTTCATCCCCCCTTGTCTTGCGCTTTGCCCTCTCCGGTGGTGGTTCTTGAGATTTTCCAAACAAATCTCCACGTCGTTTATTCTCCAGGTTCAACAATTGGTCTAGAGCTTTCTTCAAGATCCTCTCACTCCTCTTATCTATACCACCTTTCACAAGCTCTGTCTGGAACTCCTTGATCATTTTGCCGACTCGAGGTCTCTGTTTTCAATCATACAACATACACTAAGTACATATATATAATGATTAAAGTTAATAGGACACAAGCGAATACTTACATATACATCGACGGCTTCTTTGGGATCAGCAATCAACTTTCTATTATCATGGCGTATGACATGAGGATGGGAAATCCTCTTCAACCACTCCATATACTCAGAGTCGACCCAATCGTTCGGAAAAATAGGAGCATCAAGGCCAACCAAATGCTGAGCTCTGTTGTCCCAATCAGTGGATGTACAAGGAGGTGTGTGCACAATTTGAATTGAACCATCATAGGCCTAACTTGTGTCCCTATCCAAGTCACCCAATCCGAGCGCCTCTTCGATTGGTTCGTTTTGTACACCACCACATTGACGAGCCACTCTTGTCGGATTGTAGAAAACATATCCGGTGGGGTGAAACAGAGGTCCAAAGTACCTTTGTATGCGGCTACGAACACTGTGTCCTTCTTCCCTCCTTTTAATGTAAGGATCGAAGACGACTTTCTCGACGGGCAAGTTGTCCAATCGAGTCCTAATCTCAATCAAAGTTCGATCTTGTCCCGAGGGCTTCCCATTGTACATATATTTGCTCCCTAGATAGTGTTCCTCTTTCCAATCGGGGTTCGGCTGCGCCTTTTCGGCAAACTCTGGGAAGTGCAAATATATGAACGCCTACAAGTGAAGCATGGGAGTATAAGATACTAAGTATACTATAATCTTTGGATAACGAAAAATGAAGGTACATGGATTACCTGAATTAAAGGCATACTGCCCCCAATTTGATCCTTCTTCGCCCTAGAAGCTTTTCTCATATCATTCAACAAGAATGCAAGACAAGCAGTGCCCCATGAAATCTCATTCAACCTATCCAAGTCAGCCAAAAACTGCACATAGGTGGCATTCACCCGAGAACCAGATGTGTCGGGGAATATGACACTTCCCAAGATGTAGAGAATGTACGTAGTGGCTGTCGCAGTGACCCGCTCGGGAGCCAACTTTCCCTTCTCATGTAGCCGCAGAGTCCCCATGAATTGGTCCCTCAGAGATTTCAATTGGAATGTCTTCGACCTTTGGTTTCCAGACCACATCTCTGTATTGGTCTTCGCCTTGTCCCAACCCAATTTGGATTCGGTAAAAGCATAGATAAGATCCCAATGAAGGTCCTTGGGGAAGGCGGAGTCGGTGGGGGCGCCTTCCACGTCCTTGAGGAAGGCCATGTCCTTGGTAAACCCGATGCTCCTAACTGATTTGCCTTCAATACTTAGACCTGTAATCTCATGAGCATCATCCGGAGTGATGGTCATCTCGCCAAAATGAAAGTGCATAGAATCTGTCTCCGCATAATACCTTTCAACGAAGGCAGAAACAAGTGGTTTGTCATATCCAACTGTGGAAGTACTGGCAATGGCAGGATACAACCCCGAGTTCTTGACGATCTCTACCACTTGAGGGGCTTCACCGCTAGCTAACCACGCCTCCAAAGCTTTAGGATTCTCAGGGCGTTCACCTACCCTTTTCAAGGGCCACATATCCATCTTTCCCGCCTCCGATTGGTGTTTGAGAAGACGTATTGCATCCTTGTGGTCCTACAAAACGTTGATATGTTTTGTTACATGAAATGAAGTTATGTTGGATGAATAAACGAAGAAAAATAGAACTAAATGAGATACTTATGATGGTTCTGTAGACGATATTGGCCCAACTACCCACATAGCCCCATAAGACGTCCATATTATCCAAAGGTGCACCTAGCTCCTCGTCGGGAAACATATGCTCTTCGGTTGGCATGTAACTCCTCATTTGTTTCTTAGCCTTCTTTTCTTCAGCCCCTTGTTGTCCACCCTCTTCTTGTATTGGTTGTTGTGGTTGTTGTGCTGGTTGTTCAGGTTGTTCAGTTGCCTCCACGACAGTTAATTCTTCACCCGCTGGTTGTTGAAGAGTTGGCCCTTCTTCTTGTGTCTCTTCACCTTGAACAGTTGGCCCTTCTTCTTGTGTCTCTTCACCTGCATCAGTTGGATCTTCTTCTTGTGTTTCTTCAACTGCAGGTGCTGTTGTTTCAGAGTTGGGTTGATCGACATCAAGCTGTCTAGCAGCAGTTTTACGACTTGCCGCACTCAAAGGTGCACCACCCTCTCGACGGGGAGCCAATCTAACTTGTATGGCGGCAGGATCTGCAACAGGATCCTGTCTCTTCTTCTTGACAACCTCTTTACCCTTAGCATGTGGTGTGTTTGATTTCATGTTTTCCCTACAACACAAAACAAGAAACAAATTAACAGTTACACAGACAACAATCGGTTCAAATAACATCAAGGATAAACCGATTAGAAACCCAAGGAAACAAAACGTTGGACATTTGTGAAAATATAAACCGATTATATATTCATATTTATATCAATCGGCTTTATTAAGTGTTTACAAACAACGATTATGGAGTCACAGGAAAATCAAGATTTGTCTACTACATTAATCGGCTCACAAAAACAATAACATAAAACGATTGAGAAAGGAAAAAATAAACGGTGAACATGTTTATGAACATTAAACGATTAATTTCTGCCTCAAACCAGTCGGTTTATTCACATGGAAACAATCAACGATTAAGGCTAAGAAACTTTGGGAGTTTTTTAGCCTGCAAATTTTTG
>JAJJMA010193159.1:0-26285 GCA_023529015.1 Papaver nudicaule | reverse complement strand
AAAAAGACACAAGGATATCCAATAGTATTGTGACTAGCATAAAATCCATATCCTCCTTACATAGTTATACTCATACCTGCAACACAATCGTTAGTACAAACATAACAGCCACAAACATAAGGAGGCACATGATATCAAGATATTAAAACAATAAAAATCAGCTCCATGGGAGATAAAAGAATTATCTTGATAACCTGCAACATACATCCATAATAAGATTCGGAAATATTAACCCAATGTTGCATTCGAAACTCACGTACTATTTAGGTTTTCTGATTTTCTAATTTTTTTTATATTTTTCAGAAAATTGATTCGAAACTACGTAAAAAAAAATGACACAATATTTACATTTCGAGTATGAACATTTTTAATGGACACGAATGATTCCAATTGCCTTTCGCAGATTTTCAAATGTCTCACATTTCAGAGGTTTAGTGAGAATATCTGCAAGTTGGCGTTCAGTGGGAACATATTCTAGTTTGATTATATTATTTTTTGTAAGTTCCCTAATGAAATGAAATCTAATGTCTATATGTTTAGTGCAAGAATGTTCTACAGGATTTTCTGTTAACTTTATTGCACTAGAATTATCACACAAAACTGTCATCTGTCCTACTTCTATACCATAATCCACTAACATTTGTTTCATCCATAGTAGTTGAGTACAACATGCTCCAGCGGCAATGTATTCAGCTTCTCCTTGAGCAATGCAGGGCATGGTCCCCAAAAATATCCATCTCCCTACCACAACTGGTGCAACTGTCTCCTTCCTCAAAAAGAGGGATCCCAAGCCTATAACGCAAGATAGCTCTGAAATGTCTAGACCCAAGTTTTTGATTAAGCCCAGCGATAGGAATGGCCAACAAATAATCTTGTGCATGCTTGATCCTGTTGCTCTGCCACAAGGCTGAATCCCGCTCCGTCATAACAAACCGATTAGGTAGATCTTTCTTCACTGCATCGAAGTATTTGATTGCCAAAGAACTCATAGAATGGGGGGCAATATCATCAATGCATAATGAAGAAATCTCAGTACCACATACCTGCTTGTATAAGGCAAGTGCATGATCAAAACTGGGACTCAAATCGGACACACCAGACTGCCTCAAAATGTTTTTCTGCTGAGCTCTTGTCTGGAAGCAAGATGCCAAGTACCCGTACTGCATAGTATCCTCCATGGTGTACACCCCTAATCCACCACACTTGATGGGAAGTGTAGCAAGCCTTTGTTGCAGGAGACCAAATCCCGGCCCGTCCCCCGTAACAAGATGTCTAAGAAACTGTTTGAGGTGATTATCAAAAATCACCTGAGCCTCTCCCAGGTACTCAGGCTTAGTAGTCCGCATAGCAAAGTATAACCTCGAAACACCAGAACAGTTCCTCAACAGTAAAAGCTCACCTTGGGGATCTTTGAGCTTCTGTATAGCATCAATTAAGCTCGTGGTCTTATGAACTCTGCTAACTACCATACTCTTGCAAAATTGTGGGTTCATGCTAACAGGTCCTCCCAATAGCTTAACTCCCTCAGCTGGCCGGCATATACGAGGTGGGAAAACGCCATCAACTAAACCTCTGTTGTCAACTGTAGGCCAGAAAAGTTCAGTCTTGGAGACATTAAGATGCAACCCCAAGGGAACACCTTCTTTCTGAATAATGTCCAGGGCTTTGGCCACCATCAACGTGTCACCAACTAAGGTCCCATCATCTAAATACCAAGCTTGAAGGTCCAAGGAGCACGACTCTGCAATTCTATGTATCAAGGGGTGAAGAGTCAAAGCAAATAACATGGGACCCAAGGGATCCCCCTGTTGTACTCCCTGAGCCGACGAAAGAGTCTTGTCCATATAATATAGTCTAGCAGGAGCCGCGTAACAGAACTCTACCCACTTAGAGATAGAAGGACAGTGTTTCCTTACCTCTTTAATCATTGCAGACCTGCTTACAAGATTGAAGGCGTTAGAGAAATCAACCAAGAGCATGGACGTAGTCGTTGAGTCACTCTTCGCCTCAAGAAGCCTGTTGACCGCATGAAGAATAGACTCACCCCCGCAAGGGACCCCCACACCGAACTGAAAGTCACTGAGGTAGCTTTCCATCTCTTTACCAACATGAGAAGCCGCAAATTTAGAGACTAAACGCCTCCAAATAGTACCTACAGCGATGGGGCGTATGCCACCCCCAGCCTTGAGCAAGGGAGTAAGGGGAGCTGAAGCTACAAACTCCCCTAAGGCAGAAGGACAACCACCTGCAAGCCATATGTTTACCAACTGGGTAATGGAGTCAATGAGCTCATCAGATACTGCAGCCGCAGACCCACTCAAAGCATCGATTAGATGTTGAGCACGAAGGCCATCTCTACCACAAGAAGTCCCCTTGGGAAAACTCTTCAGTTTGTTCAGAACCAAATCCTTAGATGCAATGAAAGGTGGTTGTGTTACGGGGTTCGTTGGTATCACCGGAGGAGCTGCATGAGGGTGCTTGGCTAGCAGTTCTTCCAGAGTCCCTGAGTTAGGCGGAGCCACTCCACTGGAAGTTAAGGTACGAATGGCAGCTGTGTATTGTCCATAACTTAGCTTCTTACGACAAAGTCGTATATTAACTGCCTCCTGTTCCTCTTGCGTCTTCACCTGATTCTTACCCTTGTTCTTCTGACGTTCTTCCTGTAAAGCAGATTGCTCTTCCAAAGCACTATGAAGCAAGGTGACACAACCACTGGGTTCAGACCACTTTTTCAAAGCAAGTTGTATAGCCGCAATCTGACTTTTTTTCCTGTTTCCGGATTTCTCTTCCTCACTACTCTTGGGAAAGTAAGTGCGAAGAGTACAAATAGGAAAAAGAAGCAGTTGAATCCACAAAGAGGTGTCGCTGGGGTTGTTAACAACCTTCTGGATGGCAGCATTGAAGGTTCTAGCAAAAAGAAGCTTGCACTTGGCAGGGATGCTAGAGACAGTACATATCTGGCTCTGCAAAACTCGATCCAGCAACTCAAGATCAATGCTGAGAGCATTGTTAGCTCCAACATCAACATGAACCTCATTATCCTCATCAAATAATGGAGCAGGACATGAGATACCATGTACCAAGAAGTCCACCCGCTTGCCATTCCAAGGACGACGAATCACCTCCCCGTTATGTTTGCAAGATTTACTCCAAGCCAAAATCAGCATACAAGGATGACATAGCCACATGTGCATACCCTGTAAAATACTCTCCCAAGCCTTGAACACGTTAAAATCGCTGCGGATGAGTTGGCGACATCTCTCTTTACCCTCTTCATTAGGAAAATGCTTATCACGTAAGTGTGTGAGCAAATAACCTTGGTTATAACCTCTGCCATTATTATTCTTGCATCCATCAAAACCATCCAACGGGCATCGAAACTTACTTGTATTAGGGGGTAAGTTCGCGACACTTTGTGCAATAGTGCTGGAGGCAAGCAAGCCAGGGTCAAGAGAATTGGCGTCAACCGTCGAGTCTGTCAAAACAGCTAAAGCTTCAGGAGTTGCAGACGTCTGTTGTACAAGGACATCAGCAGCAGAGGAAACCGTGGAAGATGCATCAGAAAATTGAAGTACAGCAGCAGCAGGAGTCGTGGAAGATGCGATTGTCGTGGAAGATGCCGGCACAACGACGGGTTATTTTCGAACATAAACCATGACACCCCTTCTACAAGCTGCAGAAGACTGAATTGATAAAGAAAGGGGTGATATGCCTGCAGAGGATTGAACGGATGCTTTGGTCATGGTAGTTGCAGACACGCCATTTCCAACAGATGGTTTATTCCGACGAAAACCACCATTTTTGGGCGTCGCGGAGGTCTGAGAAACTGCGTAATGAGGTTGCGGGCTTGCAGAAGACTGAATCAGTTGGATTTTTCCCCTTCTAGGTGAGGTTGCAGAGGATGGTAGTATGGCAGGAGGGCTCTGTTTTGTTCCGCCATTAGAGCCAGAGGATGATGTATTGAATCCTCGTTTCTGCTGTTTGCATCTACGGGGTTCAGACACGGAGAATTCCACAGGGGAGCATGATGATTCAGTCTCGTCCAGGGATACCCGGCTCCTTGTTCTAACCATTGAAAGATTGGGTTTTCATGGAATCAGAAAAACCCTAAAAAAAACAAAACAAAACAGAGCAGCGGCAGCGGCAAGGTTTGGTGAAGAAGATGAATGAGATATCGACCAATAGCATGGGAGGAGGGGAAAGACCCAGTGAGGCAGACGAGATTGAAAAGTGGGAGGAATAGGTTTGATCAATTGAAAACCATACTCCCTCCCAAAAAATTTCAAACTCGTCGGGAATCGCCTCTGCTGGGAAATCGCCTCTCCGAGATTTATTTTTTTGATTTTTTTTTTTTTCGATTTTTTTTTTTTTTGATTTTTTTTTTTTTTTTTTCGGCAGTTTTGTTTTTCGCCATTTTTTTTTTTTTTTTTATAGATAAAGAAAGAAATACGTACCTCTCCCCCACACTTGAACTCTACATTGTCCTCAATGTGGATTGACTCATCCAATGGAATTCAAGTATGGGTAGAAATCTGGTGGGTTGACTCCCACCAAGCGAAATCGAATGGGTTGACTCCCATTAAGCACAATCATTGGGTTGCCTCCCAACAAGCGCCTCGTTTAACGTCCTTAGCTTGACGTAGTACTTCCTCTCTAGCCTTTCTCAATCAATTCAGCTGAAAAGCAAGAACTCACATCACTTGGATACCTCATTGAATCAAAGATATTGAAGCGGATGACTTCCTCATCGAACTCCAATGTCAAGGAACCATTTTGGACATCAATCTTTGCTCCAGCGGTACTCATAAATGGTCTACCCAATAGCAAAGGTGTAGAACCGGATGAATTCTCCATATCAAGTACATAGAAATCCGTGGGAAAAACCAATTCATTAACCTGCACTAAAACATTCTCAACAATCCCTTTCGGGTAAGCGTAAGACCTGTTTGCAAGTTCAATAATAACACCCGTCTCCTTAAGAGGACCAAGATCAAGAGATTCATAAATAGAAGTAGGCATAACATTGACGGAGGCTCCTAGATCTAACAAAGCTCTATTAAATCTTATCTTACCAATTGTGCATGGTATAGTAAAACTACCGGGGTCTTTCAATTTAGGTGGGAGTTTCTTTTCAAGAAACGCCGAGGCGCTCTCCCCCACACTCATAATTTCATTCCCGGCTAACTGTTGCTTGTTAGTGAACAATTTCTTTAGACACTTTGCATAACGAGGAACTTGCCTAATCAAATCAACGAGTGGAATGTTTACAAGAACCTTTTTGAGGATCTCCCAAATCTCGCTGTCTTGCATCTCTTTCTTTGCCTTCTTGAACCTGCTAGGAAAAGGTGGAAGAGTTGCATGAGAAGGAACAAAAGGTTTAGAGTTAGAATTTGGTACCATATCGGCCTTTTTAGGGGCTGCATTGTCCTTGTCCTCTTCATTATCCGGTTCCAAAACGGATTCATGGTTTTCCCGTTCTGGTTGCTCCCGTTTTTGTTGCTCAAGTTGCCTCCCACTTCGTAGTGTCACAGCACTGACAGTCTCTCTTGGATTCAAGGGTTGAGAAGGAAGTGTACCCGCTGCTTTTGCTTTCAACATGTTGATGTCATTGGCTAGTTGGCTAACTTGATTTTGCACATCTTTCATTGCCATCTCTGATTTCTGCCTATCTTGCGCCAATGTAGTGAGAATAAGGTTCAACTTATCATCCACACTCGTACCTTGAGGTTCTTGTTGTGGTTTCTGGAAGAATGAAGAACCACCATGTTGGTTGAATGAAGGATTTTGAACCGCAGACTGCTTGTTGGCATAGCTGAAATTAGGATGATCTCTCCACCCCGGATTATACGTACTAGAGTATGGATCATATCTTGGACGCTGCTGATTTTGATACATGGCATTTGCTTGTTCTACATTCCCATCATATGATGGAAGAATAACCGACGCCATTTGTTGCATCATCTTCTCAATGTTGCTCATTCTATGTTCAAAGTGTGAAGAATCACTCACCTCATTAACCTTCCTTACCATTGGATCACCTCTAGTGTAGAATTGTTGCGTGTTTGCAGCCATGCTTTCTATCAAATTTGTAGCTTGTTCAATGGTCTTGTTGGTTAATGCACCACCACTCTCCGCATCAACTAAATGTCTCTCACTTGGAAGCAATCCTTCGTAGAAGTATTGAACGATGAGTTGCTCGCTGATTTGGTGATGTGGACAACTAGCTAACAACCTCTTGTAACGTTCCCAATACTCATAGAGAGTCTCTCCGGTCATCTGCCTAACACCACATATCTCCTTACGAATCAATGTTGTTTTTGATGCTGGAAAGTAGTTCTCCAAAAATGCCTTCTTCATTGTCGTCCAAGTTGGAATACTTCCAGGAGGAAGATAATACAACCATTCTTCCGCAGCACCGCATAGCGAGAAAGGAAAGGCTGCCAACATAACTTGATCAGAATCCACAGCCCCTTGCTTTAAACTGATCACAATACGATGAAACGATTGCAAATGACGGTTGGGGTCTTCTCCTGCTAACCCATTGAACTTGGGCAACAAGTGAACCAATTGCGGCTTCAACTCAATGGAACCATCCAGCCGTACACAAAAAGGTTGCTCGTCCAAGTTGGGTGATGTGAGCTCCTTGAGTGTCTTTGCGGGTGGTGGGGGTGGTGGAGGATTTGGTACATGTGGAGGTACAAGAGGGTTGCCATTCGCATCCATCTCTTTTATTTGAGGTTCTTGTAGTACTTTTCCCCCGCGTGTTGTGATACCACACCGTTTGTAATTCCAACGTTGTGATGCCAGAGATCAAGTACCTGAAATACGATTTTTGAGATTTTAATTAGAACTTAAAAGTGAAACGAAAAACAAGAAATAAAAACAAAAATAACAACCTAAAACTACCACTGCCTCCCCGGCAGCGGCGCCAATTTTGATTGTGTGTCAAACCAATCAATAATATGATCTTAACTATTACACAAATTCAATAAAGAAGTAGTGAGGCAAGTCGAGTTCGAATCCACAGGGAGGTGTGAGTTCAAGTTGTTATGAAAATTGGGATTGTTGTTGTTTAAACAAAAATTCAGAAAATTGTAAATTTGTGATTCAAATTATGATAAAGGCATTGATCAAAGATTCATTCTCCACAACCAAACATGAATAATATTAATCATACAAGTGTAATCTTCAATAATTTCGATTGTTAACAACCCTAGACAAGTTACAAGTTCAACTAGTCTATTAGATTCCAAGGTCACTTCGTAGAATAAGTTCTCTACTCGTTTCTAGCCAATTAGGCCACTTTGAATAAGTTTTCAAAGTGTAACGTAATTAACCGATAAGCTCTATGAATCGGGTTGATCCTAACCACATGCTCACAAGTTCGGCATGTTAACTTAGGGTTGTCTTCTACACACTATTGTCCACAACATCCCATTGCAACAAATAATGTTTTATTACTTATGTTAAGATTACTCTAACAATTACGGATTAGAGTTCTCTAAACTAGCATTAGAGTTGCATACAAGGTATTCAATTGGCCACTTGAACAACTAGCATACATCTCATGGTCATAGCACGGTAAAAGACAATCAACAAAACAAAAATATTGAAAGATTAACTTGCATATATTGATTAAAATCTCATGTCTTGGGAGTTTCGAAATCCTCCCCAATCAATAAAGAAAACTAGCAACTCATGTTTTTAAAGAAAACAAAATCTTTGAGAGAAAATAAGTTGTTAAAACTCAAAGTAGATACGAAAAGCAAACTCAGTAATCCTTGGAAGAATTCTGCCAACTGTTGCCCTAGAACTGGTGGAAAAGATCTCTCTGTCCGTCTCCAACTGGTGGTGTAAGATGTCCCCTTTTCTTGTTATGCACCTCCTCTTTTATATCTTCTCTTTTCTGCCGACTTACTCCCATGGAAATCTCCAGTTTCCTAAACCAAGGCAAACTGTCCAGAATATACTGTGTCCTCCACCATCCATCTCAAATATCAACGGCAGAAACTTCTCTTCTTAGCTGTTTTGTTGGACTGAAACTCCTTCCATGTAACCCGTTCCTCTCATCTGTGTTTAGGGCCCTTAAGTCCATGGCATATAAGCCTGAACCCATGGCTAATAACACTCAACTAGCCCCTCCAGTAGCTAATGATATCACACAGCAGCACTTTACCAAAACGCCAGCTCTGAAACTAACACCACTGCAACAGTCAACAAACAACAGCAGCAATCACTCATAAACTGACCAAAACCGTGTCTTAAACTCAGCTAAAAACTCAACTTCCTTGTCCCATTCTTGGAATCAAGCCAGTACCCGCCTAATGATTCAGCATGGACTAACCATTCCCATCTGAGACTCCCTAGAATACAGCCCATAGATCATAATACCAGCTGACCATTTTCACCTCGTTTTGCATCTGAAATTTCCAGTTTTTATAAACCAAATCCCTGTAGTCTGTTACCACCAATTCCACTACCTTCTTGTCTTCAAAATTTCCTCACAACCCTTGGTACGCATCTACGAACTCATCTCTTTCAGCACCTTCACAAACTCGCGGCAACAGCAACACTACAGCAGCTTCAAATACTGGACAGAATTCCCAGTTTTCTGACAGACCATTGCAAAAATTCCACCAGCTATCTTTTGAATTCAATCAAACCCATTGTTTGTTCTCTTCTCGTCTTTGTGATTCTTCTTTAATTGCAGAGAGCATGTCATTCAAGCATTATGTCAAACATAAGACAGGCATAAACTGACGCAGGCAGGGATGGATACATTTTGTTCTTCCAGCCATCTCTAAACTCTCCTTCCCTGCAATGTTTGATTCATACAATCACACAGCCACATTATAATTCATTCAAAGTTCTAAATCGAGTCTCAATTCCTCCCATCCTTCTTGTTTGAAAAGTAGCAATACCGCTCCTCACAACCACATATTTACCCCAGAAAACCACCATCAAACCATCTCAGACTACCAAGAACTTGAACCCCAAATTGCTATAAATCAGCATCATTATCTCCATGGTTTCAGTACCTTACGAAGCCCCTTGTGAATTTCACCTGGACCCTGCAAACTCGCAGTCATCACAGCCACAGCAAACCCTTTTCTTGTTGGCTTCATTAATCTCAGAAATCCCCTTGGTACACAGCAGCAAAGTTAGCTTACAGATCCTTCTCAACCTCACAACAACTGCAACAGCAAAACCCCCTTCTTCACTGGTTATTACGGACAGTAATTTGCCCCTTATTTACTATGAATCCAACCCACATCACGGAATTGCTTGTACCCATCCTTCCTGTGAGTCCTGTGTTGTTCTTAGCTGACCTTGAACACAAATTACCCCCTGAAATCTTCTATACAGCTTGCCAGATTTGTTACACATTTCTCAGACTTTAATCCAGCCAACACCGTCACAAATTCTAACCAGTAATCATCTTTCCGTCTTGCTTTCGATCTGAACTCTTGATTCAGATTCTTGATTTCACGGCAACAGTTCACTACAGCCTAAGCTTAGGTCTTCTTTGTTCTTCGATAATGATTTGCTGTAGAAACCTACTTCAGCTCCACTAGCATTATTCCCACTTGCACCACACGTGCAAAAGCCTTGTGCTTGAACAATACCAGGCTTTCTTTGGTGTAAATGTATGACAAGCCCAGAACATAACCTTCTATATATCTACGGTCCATAAAACTTAGTGGCACTCCAAACTCTTTGCATCTGTCATTTGAGAATCTTTTCCTTCCTGCAATGCCACCAACTCTTCGTCTCTGGGTTTCTTGATGTGAGCTTATATTTCATGCCCTTTTGTTTTGTTTTACGATTTAAAGTTATTGTACCTGCAAAATAGAAAACAACGTTAGAATAAAGAATTTTCGAGGCATAAGCTAGACAAAAGTGTATGAATAGGGTACTCTTGAGTAGGTGTTTTAAGCACCTATCAGCGTATACTATAACTCCTAGTAAAAAAGACACAAGGATATCCAATAGTATTGTGACTAGCATAAAATCCATATCCTCCTTACATAGTTATACTCATACCTGCAACACAATCGTTAGTACAAACATAACAGCCACAAACATAAGGAGGCACATGATATCAAGATATTAAAACAATAAAAATCAGCTCCATGGGAGATAAAAGAATTATCTTGATAACCTGCAACATACATCCATAATAAGATTCGGAAATATTAACCCAATGTTGCATTCGAAACTCACGTACTATTTAGGTTTTCTGATTTTCTAATTTTTTTTATATTTTTCAGAAAATTGATTCGAAACTACGTAAAACAAAAATGACACAATATTTACATTTCGAGTATGAACATTTTTAATGGACACGAATGATTCCAATTGCCTTTCGCAGATTTTCAAATGTCTCACGTTTCAGAGGTTTAGTGAGAATATCTGCAAGTTGGCGTTCAGTGGGAACATATTCTAGTTTGATTATATTATTTTTTGTAAGTTCCCTAATGAAATGAAATCTAATGTCTATATGTTTAGTGCAAGAATGTTCTACAGGATTTTCTGTTAACTTTATTGCACTAGAATTATCACACAAAACTGTCATCTGTCCTACTTCTATACCATAATCTACTAACATTTGTTTCATCCATAGTAGTTGAGTACAACATGCTCCAGCGGCAATGTATTCAGCTTCACATGTGGAGAAAGATTCAGAATTTTGCTTCTTACTGTGCCAGGCAACAAGATTTTGTCCAACATAAAAACATCCACATGAGGTGCTTTTTCTGTCATCTTGACACCCAGCCCAGTCAGCATATGAGTATGCAACAAGACAATTGTTTGAATTCTTCATAAAAGATAGACCGAAATCTACAGTGCCTTTCACATAACGTATAATACGTTTAACAACCTTAAGATGTGATTCTTTAGGATCGGCTTGATATCTGGCACAACATCCGACACTGAAAAATATATCAGGTCTTGTGGCTGTTAGATATCGCAAACTACCAATCATTGATCTATAAAGTTTTTGATCAACAGATTTCCCTTTTGGATCAGAGTGTTTAGATCCTTCAGAAATAGGCGTGTTCATTGGTGAAGCACTTTCTAATCCGAATTTTTAACAAGGTTTCGTGCATACTTTTTTTGGGATAGATAAATTACTTCATCATGTTGCTGGATTTGCAACCCAAGAAAATAAGACAATTCTCCAACATTTCTCATCTCAAATTCCTTTTTCATAATATCTAAAAAATCATTAGCAAGTGTTTTTGAAGTAGAACCATAGATAATATCATCAACATATACCTGAGCAATAATAACATTCTTACCTTCCCATCTGGTGAACAGAGTTTTATCAGCACCACCTCTTCGAAACCCTTTTTTGTAGAAGGAAGGTTGTTAGTTTGTCATACCATGCCCTTGGAACTTGTTTGAGACCGTAAAGAGCCTTGTTTAACTACAGAACGTAGTTTGGATGTTGTTGACTTTCAAATCCTTTTGGTTGAGCTACATACACTTCTTCTTTTAAGATACCATTGAGAAATGCTGACTTGATATCCATTTGATATAACTTGATATTTAGATGACATGCAGAAGCCAAAAGAAGTCTGATTGACTCAAGACGAGCTACAGGAGCAAAGGTTTCATCAAAGTCAATTCCTTCAATTTGTGAGTATCCTTGAGCAACGAGTCTTTCCTTGTTTCTTACCATTGTACCATGTTCATCTGACTTGTTCTTAAAAATCCACTTGGTACCAACTATGTTTACACCTTTCGGTTTCAGAATGAGTTTCCAAACATCTTGACGGTCAAACTGATTAAGTTCCTCATGCATTGAATTGATTCAGTCAGGATCCTGTAGAGCCTCATCAACATTTTTAGGTTCATTTGTTGATAGATACGTTGCATGATGACAGAAGTTCTGAAGTTGATTCCTTGTCATAACACTAGCACTAGCGTATCCAATGATACTATCCTTGGAGAGACCTTGTCTTGACCATGCAGGTGTCTTTGGTGCAGTATTAGTGATTCGGGTATCTTCCTCTCTATCACTGTCATCATGATCGGGATTAGCATCTACAGACACAACCTCTTTTTTCTTTGGATGAGCATCCTCTGCTTTTTCAACAATATCAGGTTGTGGTAATTCATTCGGAACAGACTTAGTTCGGAAGTTGCTTACGTCGTCAATGACAACATTAATTGACTCCATCATCACATTTGTGCGCAGATTGTATACTCTGAAAGCTCTGTTGTCAGAAGCGTATCCAAGGAAAATTCCATCATCACTTTTAGAATCAAATTTTCCTCGATGTTCTCTATCTTTGAGAATATGACACTTGCTACCAAAAATCCTGAGATATCCCAGATTGGGTTTCCTTCCATACCAAAGTTCGTATGGAGTGTTCAGAGTTTTGTCGCGTAGGTATACTCTGTTAATAAGATAACATGCAGTGAATACAACTTCTCCCCAGAATCTAAGTGGAAGATTTTTGTTGTGGAGCATGACTCTAGCCATTTCTTGAATATTTCTATTTTTCCTTTCTGCGACACCATTTGACTGAGGAGTAATAGGGGCTGAATATTGTTGTGATATGCCAAGTTCATCACAGTTTTTAAAGACATTTGCTTCCTTAAATTATGTACCACGGTCACTTCGAACCGCTTTGATCTTGCGCCCTTGTTCATTTTGAATTCGGTTCACAATAATTTTGAACTCTTCAAGGGTGTCATTCTTATGTTTTAAGAAAGCAACCCAAGTAAACCTGGTATAGTCATCAACCATCACAAGAGTGTACTTGCAACCTTTTACAGTTCCTTGTTGAATAGGTCCAAATAAATCCATATGAATTAAATCAAGTGGTGCTTTTGTAGCAATAATGCTAGTTGCCTTATGTGGAGCCTTGGTTTGTTTACCCTTTTGACAGACGCCACAAACACCTTCAACATTAGTGTTGATTTTAGGAATACCCCTAACAAGTTCTCTGTTAATGAGTTTTCCTAACATCCTGTAGTTAATATGTCCAAATCGTGCATGCCACAGATGAGCATATTCGGTTTTGGACATGTTGCATAAAGCATCCTTTTGTATGTCAAGAAGATAACAATTATTAAAACCACGTTTACCTCTGAAGATGGTTCTGCCCTTCCTATCCTTGATTATGCAGCCAAACGTATTGAAGATCACTTCATGACCCTTGTCACATATTTGACTAACAGAAAGAAGATTGGATGTCATGCCCTTTACATAAACCACATCACGAATTTCAGGTATACGTGGTAGTTTGATAGTTCCCCTTTTGCTGATTTGAAAACTACTTGTAAGGGTAAAAAATGCCTTCGCCCAATAATAACATCTTAAGGGTGAAGGTATACCAAAGAGAACTCCTGAGAAGTATGGAATCATTGGCGGAAGCTCTGGGCGAAGCACTCAACTAAGAGACCACCGAATAAAGGAGAAAGGAACCGATGAGCGAAGTAATATCAGCGAAAGCCAAGGCGTAACAGCGGAGGTAGTTAAGAAGTGGTTGAGCATTTATTACTCGTCAGAACGGATAGATTGTCAGATTGACCTATTGACTCAGTGGGAACCTCGTCAGCAATCCTTATCCTTAAGAAGACTTGGCCGCCATGACTTGATAGAAGAAAGACTACCTCGGCGACATGTTGTGTCGGCGAGTAGAGAAAAATTAGTGTCAGAAAGTTATTGTTTGTATTAGTTGTTTTCCACTTTGTAAACCTCTATAAATAGCGAGAGAAACCCTTGAGAAAAGGGTTGGACATTTCTTGGTTTGGTCTAGAGAGAGGAAAAGTATCCTACTTGCTCTCCTTAGCCCAGTGCCGAGATTAGAGTTCTTGTTGAGAGTACATACTTAGAAGATTAAGCAAGGTGAGAGAATTGTAATGATGCATATTTTAGTGAAATCCCTTGGATGTAGTCCTCACTTATGAGGGCGAACCAAGTAAAATCCTTGTCAAGTATCTCTAACCCTCAACTCTTTACTATCTTGTGTATGCATGATTCTGTGTATGTTTGTGTATGATATTTGGGTGTACTGTCTAAGATCTAACCCTTGGGATTTTAGACAGTTATATTTTGGCGCTGGATTAGGGATTGAACTTGTTTTTTCCTTGTTTTTCATCATGATTTGCTAAGGTTAATACATATGTTATTCTGTTATTATGTTTACTCGGTGAAGTTTCATCTGTTTTGTTAATATCTGAGTAAAAGTGCTATTTTTAGCAAGATATGTCGATGTGTAAGGAGTTTTTCAACTCGGAACTTAATTCTTTCGCATTTGATTATTTGGGTTCATCACATATTTCACTTATGTCACACGAGTATGGCATTCAATGATTTTCTTTGTTAGGAAAAATGTTATTTTTAGTATGTTTTAGATCACGGCGTAGGATTGATCATCTATCTCGAAGAAAATATGCTATTTTGGGTATGTTTGGAGAAAATATAGACATATATTATCAGTCATTGTTATAAAAAACATTGCTTTCCGGTATATTAGCGAGTACTTTGGCTTTCCGGTAAATTAGCGAGTACTTTGGGTTGCAGATAAAATGTTTTCAAAACTTCTTAAAAATGCCGTCGTACATCCCTTTTGATCGAAAAGTCACAACTACTCCAGAAGTTTTTGCAGTAGGCATAAAAGAAAAATGTCAATTTAGTCCCCCTGCCATGATAAGGACATCATATGTGCATCATTTGAGTTAAGGCTCCCATTTTTGTCATTTCTTCAACAACATTCTGAAAAGCTATCCAACTAACTCGTTTGGCACTTACCCACAGTACTAACAGAGCAATACTGTCAGGAAGTGTGTTTGTCTTCTTTTACAGATCTTTGGCGAATGGGTCCCAGGGGTAAGAGCAGTCGAGCTCCAGCGGGTAGGCCTCCACGGTACCCCATCCTACCTACACCTTTGGTATTTCCCAGGAGTCACAACACCAGAAGCAGAGGAGCAGAACCAGTAGGTTTACCGGGTTCCCTTTTGGCAAGTTCATCTCCGCGGTCACCTATACAGCATCAACTTCATCAAGACGAGGTATTGATAGAGGATATCACCCACTTGGAGAATGCAGGAGCAACCGTTGAACCCAGCACGTTACTACGAAGGGTCGGCGGAGAAGTAGAAATGAGTACTTTCGGCGAGGCAATCAATGGTAACAGAGCAACTCAGAGAGCCATCGGCGAGTCGTCTAACGCTGTGGGTGTAACTCAGAATGCTAATGCAAGGGATACAATAGCAGCGAATGCAATTCCATGAGCTATTGGCGAAACACCTAATGTCGTGGCGGAAGCTCTAGCAGTCGTCGCCGAACCTATCCTGGCAGCGGATGTTCAGCAGGCTGCTAGTGGCAATGGTATGGCGGTAGCACCAATCACAACTTTGGCTCGCCCAGTGGTAGTAGCAGACAACACAGGATCCACTAATACTACAGAAACCTTACTAAAGCAGATCCTTGAGGCAAATAATCGGCAAACAACTCAGATGCAGATGCAAATGCAATTGCAAATGGAGACTGTCTTACAGAGCCACAGAGAATTGATGGCAGAAAATAGGAAAGTGATACAGATCAGGAGTCACACATCACATTTGCACACCACACGCCGTTCGGAAAGAAGCAGGGCCAGCACAATCGAAGTTTCAGATTCGTCAGCGAAGTATGATGAGAGAGGTAGAAGGAAGGAAATATTCATAAGAAATAGCGAAGACTATGATGATTCGGTAAAGCAAGACAAGATAGATAGGGGAGTAAGGAAAGAGCTTCGCCGGCTGAAAAGAAAGGTGGCGGCATTAGGAGGATCTTCAAAGGAGTCAAAATTTAAAACGGCACTTTCCGAGGCGAAAAAGACGCCCTTTAAAGATTGTATTACATATGGGCACGTATCTACAAGGTTCACCATGCCAAAATTCACGTCCACCTTTGATGGAACTGGGGATCCCGCTCAGCACCTGAGAAGTTATAAGCGAGATTTGGCGGCGTGGGTAAACTCAGACCCCATTATTTGTATGGCATTCCCCGTTGCTCTCAAAGATGAAGCTTTGGCTTGGTTTGATGGGTTGAACGAAGGAAAAATCGGTTTCTTTAGTAAACTGGAGAGCAAGTTCTTGCGCACGTATATTCAGAACAATAGAAGTCGTCCGAGCGTGGAAATATTGTTTAACATCAAAAAAAGACCATCGGAGACGTATCAAAGCTTAATTCAAAGATGGAGAAAGCTGTGCAGCGAAGTAGGCACAGCCGTGTCTGATAAGGATAAGATAAGAGCGTTTATTATCTCTATGGAGACGTCAGACCCAATGTATCAAAGTTTATTCTGGGATGCCCCGAAAGACATGAAAGCTATGAGAGCTAAACAAAATGACTGGATAAATTACGAAGAAATTCAGGCAGAGGAGCTTCGCTTAAAGAAGAAAAGAGTAAAGCAGATTCACTCGATCAACAGCTACTCCCCTGAGGAGCAGGAAGAAATAAAAAGAGAATGGCAGAAAGCAGAGCAACAAAGATTGGCAAAAGTTCCTTCTTCGACGATTGTAGTACCAGAAACTACGAGGCAGCAACAACAAGTAACCGCCGATCAGTACTGGAATTCTCAAAAGCGAGACAATTATGATGGCAGAGATAGACAAGATAATCGGGGAGGAAACAATGGCAGAGGTGGACGTGAAAATCGGCGAAATGGAAATGGTGATAGGAGGTACAACGGCGATAATCGAAAATTTGGTAGAGGAAACCAACAAACTTTCCAGGACGCTACATTACCAAAGCTGCGTATTTCTTATACTGATGCATGGGGGCAAATTGAGAATTCAAACTGCAGAGACGATATTCGCTATCCTTATAATAGAGGAAACCCCAGAGTCCCGCCAACTAATACCAATTCTTTTTGTCAGTTCCATTTGTTAGTGCGGATCTGCATCGACTTTAGCGACCTCAATAGAGCATGCCCGAATAATAGTTTCCCACTGCCAAGTATTGATCAAACAGTAGACGCCACGTCAGGCCATGAGTTACTATCATTTATGGATGGTTATTCAGGGTATAACCAAATACCGTTGGCGGAGGAAGATCAGAAACATACAAATTTCTTTTCCACTAAAGGATTGTTTTGTTATACTCGGATTCCCTTTAGACTAAAGAATGTCGGCGCCACATATCAAGAGATGGCCCAGAAAATGTTTGAGAGATGGATTGGTAAAACGATTGAGGTTTATGTTGATGACATGCTAGTGAAGAGTAAAATAAAGCAAACTCATATTCAAGATCTCAGAGAAATATTCAATCACATGCGCATCACCAAACTAAAAATAAACCCGGCGAAATGTGTTTTTGGTGTGACTTCGGGAAAGTTTTTGGGATATGTTGTCACGAAGGATGGAGTAGAGGCTGATCAAGCAAAGATTAAGGCAATCATAGATATGCCTTCACCGGTGACGGTAAAAGATGTTATGCGACTCAATGGAACTTTGGCGTCGCTTAATAGATTCATTTCAAGATTCTCCGATAAATGCAAATTGTTCTTTCAGACATTAAAGAAAGGAGAAAAATTTAATTGGACAAAAGCTCATGAAGCTGCCTTCCAAGGTATTAAAAAGTACCTCGCTACTCTTCCAGCGATTCAACCCCCAGAGCATGGCGAAGAACTTAGAGTTTATCTCGCTGCAACACCATTCGCCATCAGTGTTGTGCTTGTAAGAACCAGGGGGGGAACCCCTATATATTATATCAGTAGAAAATTACAGGGATCAAAAAAGAATTATACTAAAATTGAGCATCTAATCTTGGCGTTAGTTTTCGCATCTCAGCGGTTACGTCCATACTTTCATGCTCACCCTGTCGTAGTTCTAACTAAGACTCCTATAGAATCAATTCTGCACAGCTCTCAAAGAGTGGGGCGGATTGCTAAATGGAACACGTAAATTGAACAGTTCGGCGTTCAATATGAAATACGTACAGCGCAGCGATCTCAAGTCATTGCAGATTTCCTCGCTGATTTTCCGATTGAAGAAGAAGAAGAAATAGAAGATATCCCTTTTTCGCTAGATGAGCAAGAAAATGAGATGCCAGAGCTATTAAAATGCAGTCCTACGGGATGGGAGGTATATGTGATGGCTCGTCAAATAAAGAAGGAAAAAAAATATGAATTATTTTTACTTCGCCGAAAGGAGCCAGAATAGTACACTCGCTAAGGCTCGAATTCCCGGCGACAAACAATAAGGCAGGTACGAAGCAATCATACACGCCATGAGGTTAATCATTGAAATGGAGCAATGTTAGATTGACAAGTGACTCTCAGCTGGTGATTCGAAAAATCTCTGGACGCTACCAGGCATCAGATGCTTCTCTGCAGAAGTACCTTAAACTTGCTAGGGAGTACGCTCAGGAGATTCCTGGTATCAAGGTTCGCCACATCTGCAGAAAGGATAATAGGCACGCTGATGCCTTGGATTTTATTTCATCTATGATGACAAATCCTGATATCACTTCAATAGCTATTAAAAGAGTGGGGCAATCTTCTATGGAGGAGCAAGAACAAAGGGAGGTATTGGTAACAGACATAGAAGAATCAGCGGAAACAGACTGGTGGACGCCAATACGATATTACCTGGATCGACTCACGTTGCCGGGAAAGCAGATCTTAGCTCATCAAGTCATTAGCAGATCGGCGAACTATGAACTTTGAGATGGAATATTGTATCACAGGTCATTTTCTGGGCCAATGCTGAGGTGCGTATCGAGAGAGGAAGGCAAGAAATTGCTAGAATCAATCCATGAAGGAGACTGCGGAAATCACAGTGGCCAGCGAGCTTTAGCTCTGAAAGTAAGAATGCAAGAATACTATTGGCCTTGGATGAATAGTGATGCTAAAGAATATGCCCGGCCGCCGATGCAAAAAATGCCAGCTGTATGGAAGAAGAATTAAGGCGCCAGCAACATCATTAAACTCAGTATTGAGCCCATGGCCTTTCGCCAAATGGGGCATCGATATCATTGGACCGCTGAATCTAGGATCAGGGCAGCGGAAATACATCATTGTGGCAACTGATTATTTCACCTAGTGGTGTGAAGCCAAAGCTATCAGGAAGAAAACAGGGCAAGAAGTATTCACATTCATTTGGGAGAATATATTTTGTAGGTTTGGTGTACCGGCAGAAATATGTACGGATAATGGAAAAGAACTTGTTGGCGATAATATTAGAAAATTACTTGCCACTTATAGCGTCAAGCTAGGAAAATCAACTCCATTGTACCCACGGAGCAATGGACAAGCAGAAGCTACAAACAAGACTATTGGAATGGGGTTGAAGAAAAGGGTAGTGCCACATAAGAAAGCATGGTGTGAGCATTTACATAATGTTCTATGGTCCTACAGAACCACTGTTAGAGAAGCAACGGGGGCATCTCCCTTCCTACTGACCTTCGGCGCTGAAGCAGTGCTTCCCTCTAAAGTAATCTTACCAACAACAAAGCATGAAGCTTGGGAGAAGAACTTAAATACAGACTTGATTCTAGCAAAGCTGGATGACTTAGAAGAACAGCGATTGATCGCCCTTACGCACATGGAGAATTATCATCGGCGACTTTCTCGCGAATACAATAAGCGAGTCATTCCTAGAGAATATCAACCCGACGAGTTGGTCTTGCGAGAAATCCCTCCCTCACAGCGAAAAGGATGCAGGAAGTTGGAACCAGTATGGGAAGGCCCATATGTAGTCAAAAGAGTAGCGGGAAGTGGAGCATATGTGTTGATTGATGAGCATGGCGTAGAACTAGAGCATCCTTAGAACGCCAAGTTCATAAAAAAAGTATTATCCTTGATGAAACAATGTAAAAATCCGAAGTCTTGGGCGGGCATAATACCCAAGAAGTCTTATTAGCTTATGTAAAACAACAACGAATAAGATCCGGGGACGTAGGTTTGCTATTATGTGCCGAACCCCGTTAACAAATTATCGTGCCATTTAATTTTTCGGCGAGAATTCTAACCACGCCGATACACAAATCCAAATGGCTTCGCCAAAATAGTAAAGCTAAAAAGCTACAGACTAAAGAAAGGTCTCAAAAAAGACTAAGTATGGTATACTGAGGCAAAAGCCACAAAACAAAACCCTGATCAGGTATTACATTAAGGCCAAGTGCCATCCATAAAGGCATAATTCCATGAGTTAATATAATCAGTTAGAGCTAAAGGCTCTCACCTAGAAACATGAAAGCTTACCTGTTTTATTGAGTGAATAACCCCCTTGTATAGTAAGTCTGACCCAGGCTAGTTGTAAGACCACGCCGATACACAAAGCCAAATGGCTTCGCCAAAATAGCAAAGCTAAAAAGCTACAGACTAAAGAAAGGTCTCAAAAAAGACTAAGTATGGTATACTGAGGCAAAAACCACAAAACAAAACCTTGATCAGGTATTACATTAAGGCCAAGTGTCATCCATAAAGGCATAATGCCGTGAGTTAATAAAATCAGTTAGAGCTAAAGGCTCTCACCCAGAAACATGAAAGCTTACCTGTTTTATTGAGTGAATAACCCCCTTGTATAGTAAGTCTGACCCAGGCTAGTTGTAAGACCAGTCACTTTACTTGTTGGTCTGTAAATATTTGGCGAATAAGACCATAGGGCGAAAGCCACCATGTAGCATCACTTGGCGAGAGCCATCGTGTAGTCAGCCTACTAGGCGACCCAAACACTTATAATAGGATTGCCGACGGGCACAAGTAACAGTTGTGGCTGGGGTGCTACCCTAGGCGTTGTATGCAATTATTGGCAGTACAAGCACTGGACTTCATTCAATAACAGGTCAAGTCTTTGACAGTAAATATGAAAAGTAGCATATTGGATTCAAAGGAAAAACCTTACATTACAAAAATAAATAAAGTGGTGCAATCCATTACAAAATATAAAGTGGTGCAATTCATTGCAAAATATCAAGAGCAGACAGCATAAATTCAAGGAAAACACTAACAAGACCCTAAGATAATCAGTTAAGAGGGAAAAACCCTGAGAAGCTAATTATCTTCTCCCTTCCCCTTTTCTTCTTCACCTCCTTTTCCTTCACATGTTGTTTCATCTTCTGCTTCATCTTCTTCGTCTCCAATCTCCTCTTCACTTTCTTCTTCTTGTTCTTGTTCTTCCTCCTCATTTGCTTCTTCTCCTGTGTTTTCAATATCTTCTTCGCCGGATCCAGATCCCTCGCCATCATCTTCCTCGCAGTCAACGACCTCTCTCTCAGCGGCAGGTTCTGGAGTAAGGATATACTTTGCGGGAATCTCGAGACCAAGCTTGGGATATTCTTCGTTAACAAAATCATGCACAACGATAAAGTCAAGTTCGAGTAGATGGTTGTTATGCTTAGTTTCTTGATCCCTAAGATCTTTCTGGGCCTTGCTCAAATCAGCTTTGATTTCATCACGAATTTTCCCCAAATACTCAACCTTACCTTCAAGAGCTTCGATATTCTTCTCACCCTTTTGATGATCCTGAAGTTTGAGGTTCAGCTCAGTAATCTGATTGGGACATTGGCGATGCTGCTCCAAAGCCTGGTTTAGTCTTGCCTCACAGCCATTGTGATGAATGAGCTTCCCAGCAAGTTCAGAAATTTTATCAGTACAAAGTTGATGATCCTCGACAATTTTCTTTCGCTCTTCTAGCTAGCTCGCCTTCCAACTGCTTGATTCTCTCTGAGAAAGATAAGATAAGAGATTAGGACTGAGGCAATGATAAATTATAGCGAAAAGCATCCTAGAAATCTACCTTCTAGCTCGCCCACGTGCCTACAAGCACCCGTTTGGGCTTCTCTAAGGAGATTTAGGTGATACTCAAACTTAGTATTGATGAATGAGCCTGAGACGCTTGCCACTTTCTGAAGTTGAGACATCAATTGGTCATTAAGTTGTATAGCTCTATCGCCATGAATTTTTGCAAAATCCTTCCATCTTTGAATTTCCTGTTGGACGGTGTCTCTTTTAGAGGTGACAAGATTTAAGCGTGAGGCAAGCCTGTCAGCTCTCGCTTTTTCCGCCTGGAATAAAGAACTCGCTCGAGTGTGGTCCACAATGGCAGTTTCTTTTTGCTTGCGGTTAAGTTCGGCTAGCCGGCGAGCATTATCGCGCTCACTCTCAATCTACTTCAAGTTGGCTTGGCTAGCTTTGAGAAGATGATCAAGGTTAACATTAAGATCGCTAACATAATCTAACTCTCGGCGGTACCACTTAATATCCTTGGCCATACCAAACATCAAATTGCACTGCCTAGCATTAGCATCCGCCAAGTTATCTATCTCGGTTTCAACTCGCTTCAGTCGGGTGTTAGAATGCTGTCGGCGACCTTAGAAGGGGCAAGGTCTAAGGGTCTCGGCGAAAGTCAAAAACACAAAGGAAAATTAACAGTTCAAAATAACAAAGAAACTTACCTTTCATCTCATCCCGCTCATTCGTATCCTTGATATATGCATCATGCAATTTGGTGAAATCGGCTTTCTTTACTTAGAGTTGGTTGTCAAGATCTTTATTTTCACGATTCAGAAAACCAATTTTATCGCTCTGTGCCTCGAAAGTGTCAATGAGACTCAGGCAATGTTGAAATCCCTAAGGCAGGAAGAAAAGCAGTTATCGAAACAAAAATATATACGCAAGAGAAGAAATAAATATTAAGAAGAATAGTCACCATGGCAGCCATAGTAATGCTCTTGGGGAGTCAAGTCATGAGCTACGGAAGATAAATCCCTAGTGTGAGCAAAACCAGTTGTAGAATACTTCACCATAGCTTCATAGTAAAGAGAATCAAAGCTATCCTTTTCCTCAAGCTTGAGCAATTTAGAGAAAGAATCGGCGAGTCTGTTAACCATCTCGCCAGTACTTCCTCTCCTAGGAAATCGAGGAGGTCTATCGCCAGGAGGCATCTTATGCAAGTTTGTAAGGCACGAGAAGAACCAGAAACTTCAACCCCGCCTACAGGACTGGTCAAAGCGACATTGGTAGCAAGAGACTGCTTGGGATTTGCGATATTTTCGCCAAGGTCTGTAACAGAGACCCCAGATTCCAGCTCAAACTGGGTTTCCTCGTGATCTTGGTCGGTCATCATCACATCACCATCTTTATCTTCTAAGGTGGTTTCAAGGTTACTAGGTGGAGTAGCCTTGCCCTTGAGATGAATCGAGAGCTTCTTAGAAGGAGGTTTTGTTGAGACAGAGGCAGCACCCTTTGGCCGAGTAGAAACTGGCTGAGGCAACACTGCGGCGGATTGCTGAGGCAGTGTGTCGTTAACCTTAGCGGAAGGTTCGCCTTGAGATTTCTCGGCGGGCTTAAAGGAATCAGGAGGATTCGCTTTGAGCTTTTTCATTGTCTGGCGAAGCTCTTCTCGAGGAGTCAACGCGGGGGCATTCTGCGAAGAAAGACACAATTGTCAGATCTAGAAACAAACAGAGGCAAATATAGATATATATTTTTAAAATAAGCGAAAACTTAATATGTTTGTTACCAAATCTTCCGCCGTGCCTTTTGAAAACAAATTCTAACACATATAGATATATATTCTAAGGCAGAAAAATGCTCGTTACCGGGTTTGCAGAATCTCCACCTTTCGTTTCCGATGGTTTCCTCTTCCTGGTGGTACTGGATTTGTTGACAGCTGTGGGCAATAGCAGCCAGTTTCCCTTTGGATCTATATGTATTTTCCCATCAGCATCACGATATTGATTCTCCTCATCCTAGTTCACCTGGAGAAAGTCATGGTTTTTGAAGTGTTTGTGTTCTTCGGCAAAGTCTGTTCACTAAATTGTCTTCACCTCGTCTAGCCATCCCAGCAGCCAAGAGCCTTCTAGCCAACAAGGCAGATTGGACCAGCCACCTTCAGTAGTTTTCCTCGCTGTAATGACACCTGAAGATTCCTTCTTGTCCACTGCGCCAAGCATGATGTCTTTATCTTCCAAAGTTCGCTTGGAGACAAAGCGATAAGCCCAAGGCTCACCCTAATCGCCGAGGGAAGAACGTCATATTGTTTCAAGAAATTATCAACAGTATATGCTTCAGAAGGAAACCACCCTTCCTCAAATATTTCAGGATAGTTGGTCTTATTGCTCCGGCGAAGTTTCCATTCCACCAAAATACGTATGGCATTCGCTGTGAGCTGGAAAGGACTCTTCTTTATCGCCATAAAAAGATCACACATAAATGTGTCGGCGAGATCGTACAATGGGAAACGTAGACCATCTTTAAGAGTACCATAAGCTGTCACTGCTTTCTCGGCGTGTTGACCATTTAAGCGGAGGTCTTTAAGAGTAGTGGGAGTAGAAGCTTTTTTCAAGTCCTTAAACTTAGTCAAAGTCAAGGGTTGGATGAAGATCTTTTCATAAGCACAGTACTCAGGCCATTGCTTCCAGGATGGCCGTGGAGTAGCTTTGGTGGCAGTAGGAGAACGTGGAGATTCGGTTTCATTATTTGGTGAGCCAACTGCTGGAGTGATAGGTTTTGTGCGGCGAGAAGAACTCTGGGAAGCAGAAGCCATATATATCGGAGATGACGACGGAGACGGTTGCAGGCGAGATAACGGCTAATCGGAACAGTTAAAATGACCGGAAGGGATGAAGTTGCAGAACTAAGAGCGTAGAAAAAAGGGATCAAAGCATGAATCAGGTGCAGGAAAAGGTAATAGAAGGGAGATTAAAGTGAAAAAGAAGATGATGTATGAGTTCTAGGACTGGGAAAGACGTAAACCAGACGGAGATGCAACAACAGCAGAGGTTTAGGGTTTGAGAAAGAAAGGCTCTAAGATTTTCAAGTTGTGAAGAAGATGAAGGAAAGAGAGAGAAGAAGCTGGTATTTATAGGATGAAAAAAGGGAAATCAACCGACGCGAGCGGTTACAGGTCATAAAGCAAAACTAGCGCATGAGGGACGCGTGGCAAAACTGAAGAAGAAGTGGAGAACGTGGGTGCGGCATTTTCGGCGACTAAGGTAATTTCATCCCCGGCGATCAAAGATCTTGGAAATGAAAGAGGCAAAATGTAAGGGTAGAAAATGCCTTCGCCCAATAATAGCATCTTAAGGGTGAAGTTATACCAAAGAGATCACTCGTGAGAAGTATGGAATCATTGGCGGAATCTCTGGGCGAAGCACCCAACTAAGAGACCAACGAATAAAGGAGAAATGAAGAATCAGCGAAGCGCATAAAAGGAACTGATGAGCGAAGTAATATCAGCGAAAGCCAAGGCGTCACAGCGGAGGTAGTTAAGAAGTGGTTGAGCATTTATTACTCGTCAGAACGGATAGATTGTCAGAGTTGACCTGTTGACTCAGTGGGAACCTCGTCAGCAATCCTTATCCTTAAGAAGACTTGGCCGCCAAGACTTGATAGAAGAAAAACTACCTCGGCGACATGGTGTGTCGGCAAGTAGAGACAAATTAGTGTCAGAAAGTTATTGTTTGTATTAGTTGTTATCCACTTTGTAAGCCTCTATAAATAGTGAGAGAAACCCTTGAGAAAAGGGTTGGACATTTCTTGGTTTGGTCTAGAGAGAGGAAAAGTATCCTACTTGCTCTCCTTAGCCCAGATTAGAGTTCTTGTTGAGAGTACAGACTTAGAAGATTAAGCAAGGTGAGAGAATTGTAATGATGCATATTTTAGTGAAATCCCTTGGATGTAGTCCTCACTTATGAGGGCGAACCAAGTAAAATCCTTGTCAAGTATCTCTAACCCTTAACTCTTTACTATCTTGTGTATGCATGATTCTGTGTATGTTTGTGTATGATATTTGGGTGTACTGTCTAAGATCTAACCCTTGGGATTTTAGACAGTTACAATACTTCCGTCACCAAATGTTAAAGAACCTCCATTATAATCCTCAAGTCTCAACAAACCAGGAAAGATCTCCTGTCATTTGTCGACTACATCCACTATCAAGAAACCAATGTAGTGGAGTGGAGGATTTCAAGGCAAATGCTCCTAAACAGGAAGCATGATTCATATTCATGTTTGATGGGAAAGAAGTTTTGCTCAAAGGTTCGTTCTTTTTGCACTTCAAATCTCTGAATGACGATAAGAGATATTGAGCCTTAACATAGAGACTACTAAGTTTATCACTCTTTGATTTAAATATTCGGCATGCAGAATGATAATGACCTTTGTGATTGCAAAAAGTGCACATACCTGAACTACCTTTGTGTACAAGAGCCGTCTGCTTATTAGAATGCCTGGAATGCATATAGCCAACACCATATTTACAGCCTGGCTTTCTAAAGTCATTTACAAGGTTGTTAGAAAAATCCTCCTTTTTACTTAGGCTTTCTTTAAGTT
>JAJJMA010193143.1:0-10725 GCA_023529015.1 Papaver nudicaule | reverse complement strand
AGTTCTCATCTTTTGGAGAAATATAGATACACTTTTCTCCTAATATTCCACAACCATGCTCCCCAAAAAGATTTGTTATTAATCGCAAGTTCAAGTTAAGAACTCTCCCCCATGTGGTGTTATTCAATAAAAAACAACTTATGTCTTTACAAGTAAAGACACGTACATATATTTACTTCCTTGTTAAAGAAGTTTTAATCTAGTTTGTCTCTGCCTAACAAACTAGATACTCTTGTTTCTAATGAACAAGAACGACACCAATAGATTGTCGAAGGTGTTGAAACGTTCGTGTATCTAAAAGTTTTGTGAGTATATATGAGCAAGTTGTCATTCTGACGGCACATGTTCAAGTATAACAATCTTATCTTCATAGAGATTTCGTATGAAGTGATACCGAATATCAATGTGTTTGTTTCTAGAATGCTCCACTGGATTTTCAGTAATGCGGATAGCACTAGTATTATCACAGTAGATATTCATAGTTCCCACCTTGATACGGTAATCTGCGAGCATATGTTTCATCCATAACAACTGAGTGCAGCAAGAGCCAGCAACTATGTATTCTGCTTCGCATGTGGATAATGACTGTGAGTTTTGTTTCTTGCTGTGCCATGCTACAAGATTTAACCCAACGAAAAAGCAGCCACCCGAAGTGCTTTTTCTGTCATCTCTGTTTCCAGCCCAATCTGCAGCAGAATATGCTACAAGATTGGTATTGGTGTCAAAAGTATACGTAAGACCAAAGTCTATTGTCCCTTTGACATAACGTAGAATCCTTTTAACAGCATTGAGATGTGATACTCGGGGATCAAATTGATATCTCGCACAACCCCCAACACTATATGCAATATCAGGTCTTGTTGCTGTTAGATACAAAAGGCTTCCAATCATAGATCTGTAAAGTTTTTGATCCACTTTTTCACTTTGCAGATCTTTACTGATCTTGTCAGTAGTTGCCATAGGTGTGGGTTTTGGTGATGTATCTGTCAAACCAAATTTTTTAACCATGTCCTTGGCATATTGCTGCTGAGATATGTAGATTCCACTTTCATGTTGTTGAACTTGTATTCCCAGGAAGAATTTTAGTTCACCTACATTACTCATTTGGAATTCTTCACTCAATGAGCTTTGAAATTCCTTGGTAAGTTTTTTAGAAGTGGAGCCAAAAATTATGTCGTCAACATAGATTTGAGCAATCACACTATCTTTACCATACCATTTTATAAACAGGGTTTTGTCGGCACCTCCCCTGTTAAATTCTTTCCCCAACAAGGAGGTGGTCAACCTCTCAAACCAATCTCGTGGAGCTTGTTTTAATCCATAAAGTGCCTTGTTTAGCCGATACACTTTGTTTGGATTAGTTGGGTCCTCAAAACCTTTCGGTTGAGCAACAAAGACTTCTTCCTTCAAATCACCATTAAGAAATGCTGACTTGATGTCCATCTGATAGAGTTTTATCTTTAGATGGCATGCATGAGCAAGTAAAAGTAATATGGATTCAAGCCTTGATATAGGAGCAAAAGTCTCATCAAAGTCAATCCCTTTAATGGGAAAACCCTTGAGCTACAAGTCTAGATTTGTTTCTTACAACAGTACCAAACTCGTCAGACTTGTTCTTGAAGATCCATTTTGTACCTACAATATTAATGTTTGGTGGCCGATCAACAAGTGTCCAAACATTTTGTCGTTCGAATTCACTAAACTCTTCTTGCATAGCATTAATCCATGCAGATTCTTGTAGTGCTTCGTCAACATTCTTTGGTTCAACATTAGACAAGTAACAAGCATAATGACAGAAATTTTGTGCTTGTCGCCTGGTCATCACTTTTGTAGTGAATGTTTCTCCAATAATGTCGTTAGGTACATGACTACGACGGACCCATAGAGGCTTTTCATGAGCAATTGGCTCAACTTCTTCCTCTACATCATCGTCTTTATCGTGGCCTGTAGCTGTTTCGATCCAAGTCGGAGCTACACCAGTAGTGGGCGGTTCGGGAACCATGGACCCTTTCTCTACTGTTTCGATCGGCGGTAGCTCTACTGGGGCTCTATTATTCTGACGAAATCCAGTTATGTCATCAATGATAACGTTTGCAGATTCCATCATAACTTGAGTTCTTGTGTTAAAAACTCGAAACCCTCGACTGTGAGATGCATATCCTAGGAAAATTCCCTCATCGCTTTTTGAGTCAAATTTTCCTCTTTGTTCTATGTCTTTAAGGATATAACATCTGCTTCCAAAGACACGGAGATAACCCAAGTTGGGTTTCTTACCGTACCATAGCTCATAGGGTGTATTTAAAGTGAAGGACCTTAGATATACACGATTGATAAGATATCATGCTGTTATGAAGCATAACCCGAGCCATTTATTGAATATTTCTATTTTTTCTTTCAGCCACGCCATTAGCCTGAGGCGTGATAGGTGTTGAATATTGTTGAATTATACCCAGTGAGTCACAGAACCTCGAATACCTTATTATCTTTGAATTATGTGCCACGGTCGCTCCTGATTTTCTTAGCTGTGCGACCTTGCTCATTCTGGATTCTATTATCAATAATCTTAAACTCTTATAGGGTATCATTCTTGTGCTTGAGAAAGGCTACCTAGGTGAATCTAGTGTAGTCATCGACCATTACCAGGGCATATTTATTCCCACCAACAGATACTTGTTGGATAGGACCAAAGAGATCCATATGAATTAATTCAAGTGGAGCTTTGGTTGCTATACTGGTAGACACTTTATGTTGAACTCTTATTTGTTTACCCTTTTGACATGCACCACATATACCATCGACGTTGGCTTGTATCTTGGGGACTCCTCTAACAAGTTCATTGTTAATTAGCTTCCCCAATAAACGATAATTGATATGACCAAATCGTTCATGCCAAAGATGGGTAGATTCATCCTTAGTCAGGTTGCAACAAAGATTGGACTTGATATCAAGTAGATAACAATTGTTCGACCCACGAATACCACGGAATATGGTATTGCCAGATTTATCTTCAATGGCGCATTTCTTTGCCTCGAAAACAACCTTGTGGCCTTTGTCGCAGATTTGACTAATAGAGAGAAGATTTGTTGTCACCTTCAACATAGACAACATCATGGATCTCGGGAATACCTGGAAGTTTAATAGTTCCTCGCTTGCTGATGAAGCAACAACTTCCATCTCCAAAGGTTACATGACCACCATTGTAATCATAAACGTTCACAAACCAAGATAAATCCCCTGTCATGTGCCTACTACATCCACTATCAAGGAACCATTGAAAAGGGGATGTAGATTTCAGAGCTACTGCTCCTAAGGCACATTCACGAGTTCCCTCAATAGGGGGTGTTTCTTGATTTTTAGCCTGCTGTCTCAACTCAATAAAGAGTTTATGAGCATGTTTATGCAAGTCGTTCAGTTCCTGGAGTTTTAACCTGAATGAGCTGCATAAGTATTGGAAGTGACCTTTCAAGCCACAAAAGGTGCATGTGTGTTCAATATTCAAGTTTTCTGAATAAGGGAGTTTGAACCCGATTCCGTATCTTTCCCTTGAGACATGCTTCAGACTAGATTCTGTATAAGGGTCTTGAATCCCTTTAGTCATCTGACTAGATCCGGATAGACTGGGGTTAGTAGTCTGTTTTTCACGGACCAACTCATCTAGCTTATTACTGAGCATTTTCTCTTTTTCAGATAAACTATGAATTTCTTCACTTTGAATGTTTAACCCGATATAAATCCCTTCGACTTTTCTGATTAATCACTGTTTTTCAATACATAGAGAATTAATAAAATCGGTCCACACATCAGACAAATCATCTGTCAAGATTTCTCTCTCAGATGCTGATGTTACATTCAAGTGTGGTGGTACGTTACAAGCTTTTAAGCTTTGTTCCAACTCACAAGCCTCGATAAACACAGACAGTTACGTCTTTAATGTGTTCACCTGCTCTGATACCAATTGAAAAAGCAGGGGTACCGAGATACAACCAACTTTTAGTTTGGGCTCGTGAGTCTTATGGTCAGATCTGGACGATCTCAAAAATCAATATCCAGATCTGGTGTTACCTGAGTTGTGATCACAAGTGATCAATTCCTACAAAGACAAGTCTTTGTAACCCTTTGTTCAAGGTTGGGAATTAACGTCAGGTTAGGAATAACGTACTTCTTGTGTTTGCTTTAATTATATAATCAGAGAATATAATGCGGAAAGTAAAGCACACAAGACTCCAGAGATTTTTTTAACGAGGAAACTACAACCTGTAGAAAAACCTCGGGACCTCATCCAGATTGAACACCGCCCAGTACAAACTGACTACAAACACTAGCCTACTATAAGACTTCGGTCTGGGATGTAGCAGAGACCAATTCCAACCCTCCAAGCGAACTGGTTACTGTCGCACTCCTTACGTTTCTAGATCCCCCACAGATCATCACGCACTTGATTCCCCTGGCTGACGTTTTTTACATGCCTAGGAGTTGCTTTAACCGCTGTTAAAGGCTTGTGTCAACAATTTCAGCTTTGTAACTTCAATTATCAACTGTATGTTTGAACTGTCCTCTTCAGTTTGACATACACAAAGTGACTTCCTTCGGATTGCTCCAGGTCATACGGAAATCTACTTACAAGCGGGGGCTGACAAGTAAACCGAGTAAACTATGCCCAAATTGTCTCTACCTCAGTTGTAAAAAGAATCACTTAAGAAACTTATACAACTGGACCTAACTAGGTCTTACAACACTGAGTGTAGCCGTGCGTTGCTTCCTTTCAAACCTTGTATGTAACGTATCAGTTCTTGAATAGCCGTATAGCAGAAGAGACGGATAATGGAATAGACAAGAACGTGATCAGGTTACCAAGGTTACAGGTTAATCCGATTTCAAACAATAAGGTCTTTATAGACCTTAGGCCATTCAAGAACTGATACGTTACATACAGGCTTGAAAGGAAGCAACGCATGGCTGCACTCGGTGTTGTAAGACCTAGCTAGCTCCAGTTGTATAAGTTTTTTAATTGATTCTTTTTACAACTGAGGTAGACACAAGTTGGTCATAGTTTACTCGGTTTACTTGTCAGCCCTGCTTGTAAGTAGATTTCCGTATGACCTGAAGCAATCCGAAGGAAGTGCGTATGTCAAACGACAGTTCAAACATACAGTTGATAATTGAGGTTGTAAAGACGGAATTATTAACACCAGCCTTCAACAACGGTTAAAACAGCTTCTAGGCATGTAAATGACGTCAGCTAGGGGAATCAAGTGCGTGACGATCTGTGGGGGATCTAGAGACATAAGTAGTGCGACAGTATCCAGTTCGCTTGGAGGTCTAGAATTGGTCTCTGCTACATCCCAGACCGAAGTCTTATAGTAGGCTAGCGTTTGTAGACAATTTGTACTGTGCGGTGTTCAATCTTGACGGGGTCCCGAGGTTTTTCTACAGGTCATAATTTCCTCGTTAAAAAAATCTCTGGTGTCTTGTGTGCTTTACTTTCCGCATTATATTCTATGTTTATATAATTAAAGCAATAATAAGAAGGTCGTTATCATTAACCTGATTGTTGTACCCAATCCATCCAAAGGATTTACCAAGACTTTGTCTTGCGTCGGACAGATCCCTTGTGATCCAAACTCAGGTTATACAGATCTGGATATTGATTTTTGAGATCGTTCGAATCTGACCATAAGACTCACGAGCCCAAACGAAAATTTGATAGCATTTCGGTCCCCCTGCTTTTTCAATTGGTATCAGAGACGGTGAACACATAAAATACGTAACTGTCTGTGTTTATCGCGGCTTGTGAGTTATGAAACAAAGCTCAAACGCTTGTAACGTATAAACAGATGCTGAAGATGATGATGCAGAAAATCCACTGCCAGGTCTCATCATATCAACAAGAGAACTCCTTAGCGTTCCTCCGAGAGGTATTAACTCTGTTCAAGGCTTCATCGACCTTAAAAAACAGATTAATAATATCTCTCATGACCTAGAGACATATCTTAGGAAAGAAAAAGAGTCTCTGAATCATCTAAACAAGGTCATGGAGGAAAACACATGTATTGAAATAGACATTGATAAACTTATTAAAGAGACTAAAGCGTCTTTTTATGAAGAACATCAAGATCCAGTCATTATCAATACCCTTCTTGTTGAGGAACCCATGAATGTAATAACCCATGATCAATTGTGTGTTCTACACATTAATGAAACACACAAGAAGGAATTATCTGTAAAATCCTGTCCCCACAAACAAGATGTAACTCATTTTGTTAAACATGAAAACAGATTTAAATGCTTTGCCAAAAACCGTCATGTTGTAAAGAACTATTCACAGTTCATAAGGGCAAAGCACAAGGGTTATAAATTCTTTCATAAAACCTTCTCAGAAAATAAAAAGGTATTAATTCATCTGAAGTCTAAGAAAAATGCTTTCAATTTTGGAATAAAACGAATCAAAGTTAATAATTCTAAAATTCCCTAGTTTCAATTAAAAACTGGAAAGAGATTCTCTCTTGGGGACGTGAAAATGTTTTATGTCTTAATATTAAGCATAGACTTTTCTAAGATTGATAATATGTGCATTATAGGAATAATTTCTCACAGACTAACTACTTCTAAAAGTAGAGCCTTGCTCCATTAGACCTTAGTCAACAAATTCAAAATACAAGAGAAAAATGTCCTAAAAATAACCAAGGAACTTGTCAAAATTATGGGGGAATCCCTAAATTGACTAATGCACGTGTGTCTCACACATGTGAAGCCTGGGAACCCCTTGAACTGGATCCAAGTAACCCACATGACTGTTTCATGACGTACTGGATTATCCAAAACCGATGACCCAGTTCATGAACCGCCCAGACCCGAAAAATCTGGATAAAGTCTGTCGAGTCTTCTTCTTCACCTCACTTTCTTTTGAGGTTTTAGAAAAAGCTTTAATGACGCAATACTACTTCTGTCGAGATCTCTACGGTTCGTGAACCTTTTCACTCAATCTTGGTACCAAAACAAGCGGGGTGAAAAATCATTGAAGGGGTTACAAATCATTCTTGCTATCTCTTTGTATTTTGAGAGAAATCATCAAGTAAGTGTTCTTAGCTATCTTTTTCTTTGATATCATGTCTAGAAGAAGTACTAGAAACCAAGCCTCAACCAGTAGGGTTCTTGATGTGAATGATAAAGATGATAATCCAGTATGGTCATCGGATGAAGAAAATATGACTGAGACGGTTCACGAACCGTCCCATGATCCTGGTCTGAGTATGCCTTTCATCAGCGATGATGCCAGAGATGAATACGTAAGAAGACGTAACTTCTCAGTTGAAAGGAAACTAGACCCAAGAACTATTGCATCATACCAATCCTTTATGGAGCATTTAGCTTGGGGTTACATTCATGGAGGCATCTATGTCGACAACTTTCCTTTCGTCGTACAAATGTTTTACGCCTACATGTATGAATGCAAAATGGATCAGTGTAGTTTCAATACTCGGATTGGCGAACGAGTGTTTGAAATAAATATGGAGCTACTTGTTGAAATACTTCAGAGTCATGTATTCGACTTCACACTTCCACAGATATGAGGGGGACGCCCATCAGATCACAGGCTTGCTAAGGGGGTGCTGTGGTTTCGTCCACAGTGGAAAGATGGCAAGGCTCCTATCAATGGAATTAAGTCTGAGTTAAAAGTTCTTGGTATTTTAGCTACACATAATCTTATTCATGTCACCTTGAGCAAGGACAAGTGGAACAGAGACATGTTTGAGCTAATTTATCATCTTCACAAAGGGAATGGTCCAATCGATTTCTCTGGCACCATCATCAGACAGATGATCGGAACCTCCGAGAACAAACATAGGAACCTTGGTTTTCCTTGCTTGGTTACAAAAATCTATAAAAGATCTAAGGTTGGCATGTTCGGACCTAAGGAAGTTGTCCCAATGTTCTTTGGTCAGAAGAGTATTGACAAGATCAAAAAATCAGGTCAGATGGTTGAACAGGATCCTCGCATAGCACAACTTGAGGCTCGAGTCCACAGACTCAAAACCAAGTGCGATGGATATGCCCTAGCAGTTGAACTTGCAGCTACCTATCTTGATCCAGGCACTATTTCAACTATGTTTAGGATCATCAACGAGCATACCATTCCATCAGACGAGGAGGATATGGAGTGATTTATTTCATTTCTTTATGCTTTTGTTTAAACTTTGCTTTGTGTTGTGTGAACTATTTCCATCTGAACATCGTCTGTATTAACCTTAATAATCTTTGATGTTATGTTGCTTGAAGTTTAAATTTAGCATCTGTACTTATGCTTTATTTGTCAAACATTCAAGTATACAGGAAAATTCACAAGAGACATCATGTTAAACTTTGGTTCATCCAATTATAACATGGTCTCATAAATCTCGAGAGAGTCACATGACAAAGGAAACATTAACGTCGTTACAAAAGTTAAGCTTTTTCCCATGATTAAGAAACTTTTGATTATATGGTTTTTAGGGTTTTCACAAACTCGGAATCATATACTTTTTTCCAAAAATCTGTTTAAGGAAAATAGACTATAAACAAAAGAAAACTGGATACATTAAATTTTTGTCCAAGTTAGGCTTTGTATGTTGTTTTTTATTGAATAACACCACATGGGGGAGAGTTCTTAACTGAGTTTGCGCTTAATAACAAATATTTTTGGGGAGCGTGGATGTGGAATATTAGGAGAAAAGCGTGTCTATATTTCTCCAAAGATGAATCAACTTCGAAATCCTCGTTCTGATTTCCTAGTTGTGTCATCTTAAACTTGGTATGTGAGTACTTAACTTGACCTATCTATAGGTTTGAAACCCTAGTCTCAAACTACTTTGTCATATTTTTGTGACAAATAGGGGGATAATACATATGGTTCTTGTTCTTGTGGCTCATAACCATAGGGGGGAACATCATGTGCTTACTTGCTGTAATTTTTCAAAGTATCAAGTAAGGGGGAGTAATTAAGTTAAGAAGAAGCTTCGTATCAGGTATGAGTAGAATCACTTTAAATTTTTTGATACACGGACTTTAAAGTTTGCTCAGATTCTTACTCTTTGCACAAACAACATGTGGGATTAACATATTAACCCATGTAAGCTTGAGCGTACCTTAGTGGTTGTTTGAGCTGGATATGTTGTAGGTGCTGTCTACGGATTTTTCAACAAGAGTTAAAAGAACACATCAAAACTCAAGGGAGAAGTTCAGGAATTCAAGAAATCAAGATACATCTGGGTTAGATCTTTATTGTATATCTTTTGAATCCATATGTAAATTGGTTTTGTCACTAAAATTGACAAAGGGGGAGATTGTTAGGGCATTGTCCGGTCAAACCCACTAGGGTTGGTATGTCAAGCTGGTTGTTAGTTTTAGGTGTCAACACACAATTCTTGATTTAGCCTATTAGAGTTTAGATTTCAGAATTGGTATATAGACAAAGTAGTAGACACCTTGAAGACGAAGACTGTGAAGACAAAGAAAACATCAATTATTCTTCATCGACAAAGGGTTAGTAGGAGTTATGACTTTTATGGAAATTCTTCTATTCTACTTATTCTATGTTTCAAAATAGTCGGCTACTTTAATAGAGATACTAATAGCGATTGAGATCGTATTCTTGTCTACATAACCATGTGTTATGTTGGTATTTGTCCCACGAATACTAAGGTTACAAGATGCGTGAGATAGATTCGATACCATATTTCCATAAGAATGGTTTGCTTGCAAATCACTTGTAGGATATGGGTGAATCTAAAGGAGTACTATTGAGTAATAGTCCAGTGGATTATAGCCGAGGGCGTATAACACGTCTAAGTACTAGCCTTGCCCAGAACTTCCAGCGGATTCAGTTAAACCCTAATTCTGAACAATGGCGGTTCATGAACCGGTTCGTGAACAGTGACTCCGGATTTCACTCCTGAGTTCCAAAATATCAATTTGTACACGTACATGTTCGTGAACCACAGATTCGATGTATCTAGACGGAATTCAGAAGGATGGGTCCCGAACCGTCCACGTGGATATTCTTCTGTAATTTCACACGGGTTAAACTCTAACTCATTAATCTCTTAGTTGGACTTGGTTATCACGAAAATATCTTCTGTGGTCCATCTAACAATTCTCAATGTGTCAATAAGATAAAGATTATCTCTGGTCTGTTGGATATCAATCTTGAAGTGTTTTTGAGCTAACAAAACACTTGGCAGATAAATGATAAAGATTTCCAATTGAGATAAATCTAGGTTACTTTGTGTTGAAGTCAAGTAACGGGTTCGTTTTACACGGGCACTTGCTAAACTTGTGGAATAAATAACTGGTTGCTTTATTCCTAAGCAACCTATCTTACCGAGTGTTATAAATAGAGGGTTCCATGACGAAAAACCACAAGCATCAAGCATACATGAAGTTTCTCAGTGGAATTGATCGTAAACTCTTTTTACTTAGGTGAAAGCTTGTTGTGGTATAGTCATCCTATATTAGGTAGCAGTTCCTCTGTGGGATTTACCTAACGACTATAAAGACTTCTCTTGAGAGTTGGGAAGCACAGGTAGGATATTGATACCTTACTGGTTGAATCAGATTAACCTGTAACCTTGGTTGCCTGATTACGTGCTTGTTTATTCTACGGTCCTTCTCTTCTGCTATAAGGTCATTCAAGATTTGATACTGAAAAAGAAGGGGTACCGAAATACTACCAACTTTTCGTTTTGGCTC
>JAJJMA010193127.1:0-17289 GCA_023529015.1 Papaver nudicaule | reverse complement strand
TATTCTTTGTGCCTTTTGTAGTGTCTGTTTTAAAGAAATTAAAAAAATATATTTTTTGTTAATTTGTTAGGGATATATTTGTGACCATAGTTGCACTAAAATTGTACTTAGAAAAAAACTCATCCTTATAATCGTCTATCCTCCAAATGGTTCCAATATAGTCGTAATTGGTTTTCTCTTGTGCCAAATTGTCATCGGAATCTCCATCGGTTGTTTCACTTTCTCCATGTTGCTCTAATGATTTTTGTCTGTCATATTTGTATTGTAAATATCTGTGAGCATCCTTTCTGCATATCCAACATTTTTTTGATAGTCTGGCATTCTTAGACCCGGAACTGGGAATATGTTTTTGCTTCTTTGGTAGTAAGCAATCGCCACAATATCTTGAAACCAATTTTTCAACGCAAGACTTCGTATAGAACCTCAAATACATAACCCAGTGAAAGCATATGTGCACATTATATATATGTTTGAAGTTGTCATTAGAGAAACCTTTATTGATGGCCATAAATGTTGAGATGCTACACTGGAGTAAATCCTCTTTCATGTTTCCCGAGGACACAAAACTGTGGATCCAGCGTTGTCCTCTATGTTTATCCGAATTTGCATAATGTATTTGATTTTTTGTTTTAGTCATATTCTTGAATATGATTTATTGGTTAGAATCATAACAATATTGATGAAATGGTTGTTAGTCAACTTGGTGTGGGTTTGCCCCGTCGTTTACATGCTTTACAGATCTTATTCTGCGATATCCCATGAATTCTGCATTGCATGGTGAGCATGACATGTACTCCCATTGGTCTCCAAAAACTTTGATTTTCACGAATGTGGTGAATATGCGGCCATCCTCGAGCGAAATTGCAATTTATATGTTCTGCGTTGTATGACACTCTACTTTGCCGTTGTGTTTCATACGAAATAAGAATGAGCATAATTAGTTGAATCTCCTATTTTTCCATGTTTCTAATGATTCTTTAACTGTTTTCTTAAGTTTTTGTTCGGGAGCCATGAATCCAGCTGTGCCGTTTGATCCGGGAGAACCTTCTACGTTGTAGGAAAACCGTGTTACATTGTATCTTATTAACCGGATAGTTATATAAGACTCTGAGGAGCATACTTTCAGTTGCATTTTTTACTCTGAAAAAGCACACAGGTACGCTAGTATTCATTTTGTTGTCGTCAATATAAAGTGACAATTAGTTTGTTCCATTAAGTTTTTACTTGTTAGTGTATATTTTCTTTTATATTGCAATTGACCTTATTTTGACACTAAAAAATGTAATTTTATAAAGGCGGTTACCCAAGATAGCAGGGATACCATTTGAGTGATCCCACTGTCATGACTATTTTTTGTTCATAAATAATTTGGTATCAGCGTGGAAATTTGGTACCCATATTTATCAATCGTGCAAAAAACGATGAAACACATTCCATGACATAACGACACAAACTAATATTGTCCACCATTACTCACCAACATCCACCACTACAAAAACCACCCATTGCCACTACTTCCTCCACCACCAATAAGGGTTACCGCCTCCACCACCTCACTGACGAACACCACCAGAATCCCCACCAATGTCTATTGATATAATTATTATCAAAATTACCATATGTAATGAAGAAAAAAATATTTATTAGATCAATTAATGAGACATTTATGATAATTAATAATAAATTATTGATTATGAAAAACTAATGATACACTAATTAACAGAACGCATACAACTAAATATAACATGATTTTAATGGGCATTCACGGATTCCGGATGGTCCATAACCATTTTAGGGGGTTAATGAGAAATAAGGGACTCAATACAACGACAACATTTGATTCAGACATGTCGAGATCTCAACGACCATTTTTTCAGCCTAATTTGTCCTTGATGTGTTTTATGGGCAGGTACCGAAAACAACAGGGTACCATTTGAGTGATCAAACAGTCATGATAATTTTTTTCCTACACAATTCGGTATCATCGTAATATTTGATACCCATCTTTATCAATCGTGCTAAAAACGATGAGACCACAAAAACCACCACTGGGTCTACTTCTTCCACCACCATGAAACGTTACCGCCTCTACCATCCACTAACAACCACCATTTCCCCCACTACTGACCAACACAACCACAATCGCCGCCAATGTGTATTGATGTAATTGTTATCAAAATTATTATATGTTTTTAACACAAATCAAAATTATCGTATGTAAACAAATATTTACTATATTAACTAATGAGACTTTTTTTGTTTGTTTTTTAAATTAGTGAACTTTTTATAATGATTAATTAATGAATTATTGATTATAAAAATTAATGACTCACTAATTAATATAACACATAAAGATAATATAGTTTTTAATGGGTAATCATGGAGTGAGGCCAATAACCATTTAAGAGGTTTAATGGAAGATGAAGGACCCAATACAACCACAACCCTTAGATCTTACACTTGGCGAGATCGCAACGGTCTGTTTATCTAGGTTTAATGGAAGATGATACCTCCATAACAATGGGTTCTCAAAGTGAATCTGATACTTCCATAACCATAGAGTTCTGATATTGTGAGTCCTTCACCAAACCATCACAGCATCCCAGGACGATAAATTCGTTGAGGCAATTCATCAACACTTGGATAGTAGATTATACAAAACCCCATTTCAAACACCCACTCATAAGTGCATTTAATACCTAGACAAATGAACAATAACCCATTTTAAAAATTAATGAATGAACTTGAAACCCTAATCTAGAGTTCAAAATTCTAATACACGCAGTCAAAATTGCGAGAGAAAAAAAAATTTGGGTTCGATGCCTGAGCTTTTCAGGACAAAAAAATGGACGTATAACTTATTTTTCTCAATTTGAGTTAGCGTAGGCAGAAATCAAGGAAGTATAAGAGAAGACATTAGGAGAGGATACTGATCCGAGCATCAATAACTGTTCCAAGTTTGATATAAGCAACAATTAGAATGTTGAGTAAATCAATTTCTTCTTGAAGTTTGAAAATTGAAGCATGAATAGCTCTAGCAAGATTGTAATCATGGTGATGAACGGAGAGACGAAGTAAACGGTGATAGCCATCAGCAAAAGAATCAAGATTGTCAGTATCTGAGTGAAGATTGTTAAAAGTTTGGAAAGGATAAGTAGGTTGAATTTGAGGGTGAAAATTAGGGTTTAAGGGAATTGAATAAGTGAGTGGATTTGATGGTTTTCCCTAATCAAGTTCGTCTCCTTCTTCCTCTTCTCCCACAAAGCATAGTGCATTTAGGGAAATACTAAACGACAGGGAATTGAATGCCGAAGATCCGCTCCACAACAAATGTAAAAATGAAACTCTTTGAGCCGTTGGATCGTATTCAAGACTATGGATGAACCAAACAGAACCACATCCATCAGATCTCACACTTGGCGAGATCGCAACGGCCCGTTTGTCTAGGCCAACTTGTCTTCGATGTGTTTTATATTATAGATATTCCCCGAGTACACATAGCATTCTTGCCAGTAATTTTGCTTCAAGTTGCCAAATGACCGTTGTCAACTGATATGTTATCGTTTCGCAAATTCGCAAAAACGCCAATACCGTAATTTCTACGGAATATGACAATCTGTGGAGGTAAAAAATTGGATGGTAAATAATATTGTTTGAGTAAACATTTGTGTGTTTGGTAAAAATTTATCTGACTTTGACAAATAGAGGCCAAGACCTGCTGCTACGCGTGATCTGGTACTATGGTGGTGGGAGTTGTGACAGGAAACAAACAATTGAGTCGCATTCAAAGCTGGTTGGCGTGTATTCATCAGTTTCACATGTTTTCTAGTTTTGTCTTCCTTTTACTCTTTTCTTTCTTACAATTTAAAGCAGAGGACTAATATTTATGTCAATTTCCATTAACCATCTCTGACTGTAACCCCAGAACCAAACAAAAAATGTCCTTTATCTTAACTTCCCAGAAAAATCTTTCCACAGACACAGACGGTCCTCAAAAATTGGACATCCAATCAAGGAGTCACATCTTGCAAGGTTTATGTTAGTTCACCAACTCAAGTGCTGACGCTGTCAGAACCCAGTAAATCTTCACCTGACCTGTTTAACTCGGTTCAACTCAGACAACTTGCCGAGGCAACACAGAACATTTTGTATACATGTACACAACAAAATTCATAGTTCCATACCCCCTTCTGAGATGGCGGAGAACAATGTCTATCGGACTGTAGATCTTCCTTGCTGAAAATGCCTGTTCTAAATGTTATGAGTTATGACCCATCATCACCTGGATATAGAAAATCAACCGACATCGATCGTTGCACTTGCTTCACAATAGCTATATTGCCTGTACATCAGTCTGCATATCTGCCTTCACCCCAAAAATAAGAATAAAAGAGAACCCAGGGAACCTCACAGAAAGGATGTAAGAAACGTAACAGCAAACATTCATAACCTGTCAGTTCTGTTTCTTTTCATTAATGACAATTTAGTTGTTTGATACATGTATTCTTGAGCTTACCTCAAGTTGATTACAGTAGCTGCGGACTCGATCACTTAAGAAATCGCAAAAGCAAACATTTATCGTACATCAAATTATCACAGGGAAAGAAACCTAACCTTCGGTTAAAAGAAAACATCACCATGAAGATGTGAGTTCCAGTTTATAATGGAGGTAAGAAATTAGATAAAAAGAAAATTCACCTACCTCCATTCTATCTTTTCCATATATTTTTTTGGGGTTAGAGGCCTAACCAGGATCTCCCATGCTCAAATGAATCGTATATCTACAGGCTGATGGCTAAGGGACTGTTGTAAACTTGTAAATATTTCACTGATGCAACAACTTGACCACTGAAGAGAGAGAAAATTGATGAAGGAAATTTCAATGATTCATATTTACACCAAAGAAGATAAATCTTGTTGTGATTGGGCTTGCCGGGTTTCTAGTACTTTCTGCAGCGCATAATGACATCTGAAATATCGAACATATTCATCAGTGGTTATGAACTAACACTTGACAAGTAATGTTACATGAAAATTACTTCTGACTAACTAATGTGAAAACATAAGCCAACTAATGTGACTAGCTGTTGTTAGGCGAGTGTAAGTTAAGAAACGGACTGCTAACAAAAGAAAGACATTCGTATTTGTTTTTGTTTTTTTTTCGAACTTGGGGAATCCGCAGCAGCTGTCCATTGTAAAGTTCGATGACATGCTACATGTAAGCTTGCTCTTCTATATAATGATAAGAAATATTAAAAGATAATTCAGCTCATTGTCTGCTTACCTCCAAGGCAGGTGATCGAGGAACATAAATGGCGACACAATAATATCTTTGAAACTTTCCTTATTTGCAAGGTAGGCTCTATAAGCATGGTCTCTTTCATGATTTTTCCAACCACCCCATATCGGCAAAAAGCTTTTCTTTTTCGGCAACATCAGTATGATTACACCTGGGAGATACATCTCCGGGGGATCTCCTGCTGATGTTTCATCCGATGATGGGACAGCATTCATAAATTCAGACACAGGATCTTCACACGTAATTACATCTTCCTTCACTTCACTGCATGCACTGGTGCAAGTACTGAGTGTATCATAGCAGCCAAGTTGTTCAGTATTTTCTTTTAACATTGCAGTATCTTGGTTCTCAGTAAAATCTGTCACGCTGGAAGCAGGAAACTGTTGATCCTGTTCAGCACTCCCTGCATCATATAAGGAATTTAACCTTTATCAATTTAAGAAGCTTCTATAAAATAACCTCCTGGAAATATCTACCCATCCTACACGTACAACCATGATTCAAAATCAGGATATTTTATCGCAGTTAGGATACTCTCAAAAGTGTTCCAAAAAAGTAAACGAAATCAACGATTAAATTTATTGGACAGTCTCATAATTCCAAGTGGCGTTGCTTCGTTTTCATAAAGGATAATATTTGTGTATTCATTTAGAACGCAACATTGAACCTTGGTCCAACATATTTCAGCTGGAAGCTACAATCTGGCCATTCTAAACATGCCAAAAAGAAAGAAAGAAAGAAAGAAAGAAAGAAAAAAGTTATTAAGAATTTCACCTTCTGTAACATACTTATAGTGTCTTCTTCTATACATATAGTGATTACTGTCTTCAGGTGTCATGGTCTCACTTTCCAAGGTTGAAGCAGGAACTGTATCCTCGTTGGACCTGAAACTGCTAATCTGCAAAACCCGCCGGGCAAGTCTGAAAATCATGGCTGAATCAGCAGCAGAATCCTCTGACAATGCTGTGATTGCTGACCCACGAAGCCTAAGAATTGAGTTTACTGAAAGCCGTGCAGAAAATTCATCGTTGTATACAATGCTGCAAAACCACAACGAATACTATATTTTAGGTATTCCGAAAAATCAAAACAGGAAAAAGGAACTAGCAGTGCAACAAATATCCAAAGGGGATTGTGAACACCCATTTGTCTGACAAAATTAAGGAGAAGAGCGAATGAATCCAAGGAGAACCTGTCTCAGTAAATGAGAAGCATTTATAATCACCTCGTAACGAAGTCTGAACATGCATCTGCAACGATTGAATCCACACATGGTAGGGGTCCATATGAATACACATGCAAATTCGGGAACCGGCCATATAACTGCAGAAGAGTGAGACACTGATAAGTTATTTTACTATGTAAAACCAGTTAAATAAGAATAGATTATAGGATAGGATAAGTAAGGAGGAATAAGCTGGAAATGAAAAACAATAAAAATGAAAAACAATAAAAATGACACAGCAAGAACCTTTTTAGTTTCATTTCTCTGAGAGGTACATAAAATAGGAACCTGTTGATACATATGGTAAGATTTCACTTGACCTAGAATAAGAATGCCTAACACTACAGAGTGTCGCTAGGTTTGACAGAACTGCTAACCATGTGAACTCACCATCTCAACAAAACCATACCATGGAGATCAAATCAAAGCAGTTTTAAAGTTACAATTTATTTGTTCTTTGATCGGTAAAGAATTTGGTGCCAGCGAGTTTCGAACTCAGATCACTGGTATCATCACCCAATGACTTTACCACTGTATTACAGTGACATCGGCTTTAATGTCACAATTTAACATGTGTCAATTTGTCAACAGGGGAATACAAGAACAAAGGGTTACTCAACAAACAGAATCAGGCGTAATTCATCCATATACGTATCCAGTTCATTGAGAAATCGCGAACCAACCAATATGGATTATCATCCAACACTTCAAACTACGAAAAGAATGAAGTAGCATTGGCAGATATCATTTGACAGTTCAATTGCAAATCAACCAACATGGATCATCATTCCAGATATAAACAGCTCGGTAACTAGGTAACTTGATATTAACAAACAATTACAGCATTACCCTAATTCCAAGCAAGGCACTAATTGAACCTCCGAGAGAATGCCCCACGATCCGAATACTGTATCCATGACATTCGCAATCGGGTCCCATTAAAGATGTAAGAAATCCGGTGGCTTCATTATCTACAATAGAGAAAACAAGGTAAAATTAGAACATCCTGAAGTATAACATAACAAGATATGCTGCATTATGATCAGAGATTATAATTAAGACAGGTTTACCATACAAAGCATAATACTTCTATGTCTAATTTGTATAGCATGCACAGTTTGCGAGTACATTGTGCACTACATATGGCATTACCATCCTAGGGAGATCAAGTAAGAATAATATACTAGTATGAAGCAGCTGACAACAAGATGTAAGAAAGTTGACAAGCAGCAACAGCGATAAGTAGGTAGACAAGGGTAGCATTAGTGGGAGGCAAGAGAGCAAGTATCTACAACTACAACCACCTTACTTAACATTTTACACCATATCCTCTTTTGACATTGCTAACCTTTACTCTCAGGTACACCATCAATTTGCATGAATAGCTCCCGTGCAGTTTCAACTATCCCTGAATGCCCATAATGTGGAAAACTTGAGAGAACCCTTTGCTTCACATCTGGGTTAATATTATTGCTACAGAAAAAAGACAATAATAAATAAGACGTCACAAAATAAGTTCAGTCTGAACAAACCGCGCAAAAGGAAACATTAAACACCACTAATTAAGATTGCAAAATTAAATAATAAGCTTGCTAAACGAGTGGATATTAAAGACTAGTGAATCAAATATATATAGTGAGAGACACCTTATCAAACCATCCAAATCTTTCTCTGAAAGGGTGCATTCCCTGCACAAACCATCAGTTATAAGGTCTTCAGGAGTCTCAGTTCCACGTACAGCAATAACCACAGATCTTAGATGATGTAAAACCACAACAAAGTACGCAGCTTCACACTTTCCCTGCCGAAAAAAAGAAACAAACTGAATACAATATAATAAAGAAAAAGAGACTTCTTTCATATATGTCATTATTGATACTAGTCATATAAGAAAAGAGAAGGAAAAAAGAAAAGAGAAGAGGTGCAGGGTTGTGTTGGAGAAGTAGAACTTCGGAAATGGGTAAATAATCATCAGAATGATAACTCCTTCCAGTATTATGCACTACTTCTGTAGGTAAATACTTATGAAAATAATCTCTGATAATTCATATTCAAAAAGGAACAACTGCAAGAAAACTAGCATCTTTAAGAATAGAAGTATATTACTATCACAAATTTTAACCTGACAAACACGCCCTTGCCGAAGTGATTCTGGGGAAAGGTTAACATATTTCAAAAAGGCAGCTGCATGGCCCCGCCACCAGTTATCACCTCCAAGAACAGGTCGCCTGGAAAAGGGTGGAATGTAGGTATTAGGACTTATGAGTTGTTAAGTAACTGAATCAAGTGATTCGAAGAGCCCAAAGTTAATCCCCGTACTCAATTATCCTCACTATACTCAATATAGAATACAGATGAAAAAGTACTATCCAAATTTCCTCACAGAACAAAATGTTTCTCCACCATAAGCAAGATCTCAAGGATTTCAACTGTAGGTTCTAACAAAATTTACAAAAGGTTTGATGTTCGGGACATTCATAAAACCATCATGTTTGATACAGACATGTTTACAAAATTTACAAAAGGTTTGATGTTCGGACATTTACAAAATTTACAAAAGAAAAGACAGACCTGTTTCGAGTCCAGGGGGTCACAACCCCTTGCCTGTAGAGCCATGCACAAGGGAACAATATGGGATTCCTTCCAAAATCAAGCAATGGACCCTGCACATATGCCTTTCATTAAGAGACCATTTATATTAACTTGTTTCTATAAGGTGACACTATAATGATAACATAAAGAAGAATGCACAGTAATTCAAGAGAGTACCGTGTAGGCAGCTTCGGCAAATTGATGAAGGGAAGCCGCCTCTCGAATCATTTCTTCAGGTGCCTCCAGTAAATCATCACTGAAACTTTCCGATGGCCTTTGTCTCTGCAATAAAGCAAGTCCTGAAAAAAGAAGCCTTTTGATATAAAAAATGTTTAGCCTTTCCTTGACAGAGGGAGGATATGAATGTACACAATGTTGAATTGCAAGAACAGATTATAGTTACGTATCAAGAAGAAAAAGAAAAAAATAAGAAAGAAAGAAAGAAAGAAAGAACAAGGCGAAGAAAAATTAAACAGATGCAATTATTAACACAGCTAGCCACTGGAAAAGGAATTGGGGTTGCGATGATTAAAAAATGATTATAAACGCAGCACCATTTGTTACAAATTGAGAAAAAAAAAAGCTGAATCACACTTTTCATAGGGAAAAAACAGCACTTTGCTTGGTGGAATGTGCAAGTATCAACAATCCTAGAAACACAAGGCTAAAAAACTCAAACACCATAAGCATGCCTCTATGTAATAGACCTTGTAACACAAAATGCTTCAAGTGAACAATTGAAACAATATTTCGTAAAGCTTGACGAAACAAAATCTAAAATAGCATGAAAATAAAACAAATGATCACCATATGCCATCACAAAAGTCTAATTACTTGCATCTATCTGCATCACGAGGAAAACTTTATACAGAAGGTATTGGAAGATGGATGACCTTAAGCAACGAGATGAAAAATAAATCACATTTATTTATATAATATATCACTGACCTGCCAAAAGTTCCAAATGCCCAGTTCCAGATGCACGATATGCAACAAGGTCACCCAAAAGTCGTGCTACAGAGTATACCTCATCTTCCTCCAAGACACTCCTAGAAGAATTAATGAAAGAAAGCAAGTATTATTCCACATTGACCCTAACAGTACATGAAAGACCCTAAATCACATATGGAGAGAACCTTACAAGTATTTCACTCGCCCCAAACAGCACAAAACTTCACGAATTCCATGATCAAATACCTCATGGTAATGAGCCTTCCATGCACTATCATGAGTTGCATAAAAGGACCTCCATCTCAAAACATCAGATCCCGTCATGCATTGTATAATGACCAGAAACCACACAAGAACAAGATAAGCTACCAGTAACTTCCGCTCCAACACATTATGATTTGGATCTGTCCTGATCAAAGAAAAAGGAAACCTGACATTTGTGAAATAGCTACAATAACATTGTTGATTATTCTCTACAGGACAGATAATGAGAAACACATTATATTTATATCAGTATAAAATCAACCTATATGGAAAGAGTACGTTCCAGGCTAAACTGTAGAATACATCCTAAATTTAAAGAAAAATTTGAGGCTATAAACATGCTGATACTGTGGTCTTGCTAGCGTTGTCTCTACTGAATCACTCAGCATCACTGATCCATTTATCCATGCCCCAGTTATTAAAAAACCAAGGTCCAGGGGGAGTAAACTTTCCCGTAATTGCATTATACTTTTGCCAGCAGCCATCTTTCAATATAAGCTCTAAATAAACTTAGAAGTTCAATTTCTCATAATGGAATACATGAGACTGCCAGACTTTTCATATCCTCCTAATGTAAAACACGGCATATATACTGATATACATACAAAAGAACTTCATTTTACCTAGAAAACACCAACTTGATTTTCCAGTTTGAGAAAAATATTGTAGTATGACGATCATTAAATAACTTGCCCCAAAAAACTGCAATACGGTGATTACCATTCCAAACCGCGTCCACCGTAGCCACCTTTTATACCTCATCTGTTCAACATAAACATGTAAGATATTACAATTCTATAATAGAGAAGCTGGTTTAGGATATGCTTTTCAGTGAATGGCTCAGAACATCAAGCACAATTATTAAAAGATTGATTTACATATACAACTGATTTACATATGCTTTTCAGGATATGAAAAATAATTATTTCAGCTGGATGCAGACATCAGAAATGAAGCTGCTCAAAATCCCATGCACATTTTACGAAAAGATTTCTCTCAACTGCTACCTTATGATAACCAACACCTTCTTTAGGAAAAGACAATCCCATTTGGTTAACTATAGTAGTGGCCAACACGCGAGCCAGATAGATTTTATTCTTACTAGAAGAGAGGATAGACGTGAGTGCTTAAACTGCAAGGTTATCTCGGGGTGTTGTCTCACAACACCAGCTCCTAGTCTCCGATTTTCGCCTACGGATGTGTATTCGACAAGACAAAGGTGCCAACATTACGAGAACGAAGTGGTGGAAGCTCAAAGAAGATGCATCGAGGAGAGAGTTTACAGATAAAGTCTTGGCAAGAGGAATATGGAACGTAGACGAGGAGGCAAATAGCATGTGGGACGAGATGGCAACTCGCATTCGCAACGCGGTTGTGGAGGTGTTTGGAGTGACAAGAGAAAATAGACACGAACCAAAAGAGACTTGATGGTGGAGCGAGGATGTGCAAAAGGCGATCAAGGAGAAGAAAGAGTGCTACAAAGGCTTGCACCATAACAGAAGTGAAGAGAACGTATGAAAGTACAAAGCGGCAAAAGAGAACCCAAAGCGAGCGGTGAGCAACGCAAGAGGTCGGGCATATGAAGGTCAGTACCAGAAGCTAAGCACAAAGGAGGGTGAGAAGAACATTTACAAGATAGCTAAACTTCGTGAGAGAAAAAAGAGAGACCTCAACCAAGTTAAATGCATTAGGGATGAGGACGACCGAATTTTGGTAATGAATGCCGAGATAAAGAGTAGATGGAGAGATTACTTCAACAAGCTTTCAATGGAGAAGGTAACAACACCAAGATAGAGCTAGATGACTCTTGACTCTTTTGATGACATCAACAGGGGATTCGTTCGGAGAATCCAAGAATCGGAAATGAGGGAGGCGTTAAAAAGGATGAAGGTGGGAAAGGCGGTAGGACCGGATAACATCCCCATTGAGGTGTGGAGATGCCTATGAGATGTAGGAATAGCTTGGTCGACTAAGTTGTTCAACATCTTGCGATCAAACAAGATGTCGGACGAGTGGAGGAGAAGCACGTTGGTACCAATTTTCAAGGATAAAGGAGATATTCAAATTTGTACCAATTATAGAGGGATTGAACTTATGAGTCACACAACGAAGCTTTGGGAGAGAGTTATCGAACATCGCCTAAGGAGGAGGACAAGCGTCAGGAATAACCAATTTGGTTTTATGCCTGGATGGTCAACCACAAAAGCGATCTTCTAAGCAAGACAACTTATGGAGAGATACCGCGAGTAGAAGAAAGACATACACATGGTGTTTATCGACTTGGAGAAAGCATATGACAAGGTAACGAGGAAGGTAATGCAATGGGTCCTTGAGAAGAAGAAAGTTCCAACGAAGTATGTCACCCTCATCAAGGATATGTAGATAGCGCCATCACTAGTGTTTGAGCTTGCGAAAACAAAACTAGTGACTTCCCTCTCAAGATAGGACTACATCAAGGGTCAGTATTGAACCCTTACATTTCCGCGTTGGTGATGGATGAAGTTACAAGGAATATTCAAGAAGAAATCCCTTGGTGCAGATGAGTACCCATAGGCACGAAGTTACAAGCAATATTCAAGGTAAAATCCCTTGGTGCAGATGAGTACTTATAGGCATGGAACAAGAAGACTAGAATACTAGTTCTAGAGAAAATCAAGTGGAAAGATAAAATCCCAGGCTAGAGAAAACTTTGAAGGAAAACATTGTGAAACTCTTTCTCCAAAGCAATAAAGTTAACATATAGATAGAAGAAAGATAGCATCTGCCTCATCATCATCCTCGAATCCACAAGGAAGAGTTATGGAGAAATTGGAGGAAGAGATGAAAACAATGAGAAAGAAGATGGATACTATAATAGAGATGCTAGAAAGGTTACAAAGTACACATCCCAAAACAATAGAGGGTTTCGAGTCAGAAAAACAGCCACAGTTCGTGAATAATTTGCCATTCAAAGTGGAGGCAAAAATCGAAATCTCTGCATACAACGGGGATTTGAATCCAGAAAAATTGGACGCTTGGCTCGAGTCTTTGGAGGTTTATTTCAGCACCAAGGGATTTACTGAAGAAGAACGGGTGAGTTTCGCTAGACTAGGACTTGATGGACATGCCCTCATTTGGTGGGAAGCACATACGTCAGGTTTGAATCTTAGCAAAGAAGCACCGGTTACCACTTGGAAGGAATTCACAACAGCTAACCAGAACAAGTTTTACCCAATTGGTTATAAAGAGAAATTACGCGAGCAATGGCAGTTCTTGCGACAAGTGAAAGGGCAGAATGTGCAAAAATTCACTACTGAATTTCGCAAACAAGCTATAGCATTGAATGTGAACATGAGAAATTCAGAAACTATTGAGAAATATAAAGGAGGACATATATTTGTTATACGGACAGAGTTGGCACTATTCACAATAATTGACATTGACGATGCTTGCAAGAAAGTTGGGTACATCGAGATGAAGAATCAACCCTTTGGAGCAAAGCAATTGAGAACCGAAAAAGGAGCGAGTATGAGAACTGTTCAAAAAGAGGGGAGGAAAAATTATGTAGAGGCAAACAAAGCCAACCAACATTGTGAGAATTGCAAGACTAATCGATGCTCTTGCATCCGGAGTTGAGACCAGCATGGTGGCAAGACCGGAAGCAAACTACCATAACCATCTACAGTAAAGAAGATGAAGAGGAAAACGAAGATGAGATAATCGATGGATCTCTTTCACCTAAGAACAAAGTTGTTATGATGGCAAGAAAAGGAGTTGCAACTGCAATACAAGAAAAAGTAACTAGACCAATAGAGAAAAGTTATTTTCGGTGTACGCACAAGAAGAGAAGAAAAATGCTACAACTTATGACTACTCAACAAACCAAACACTTGGGAAACATGAGTCAGAAGTTTAGTCTACTAACGGCTTGACCAGTTGTCAAAGAACCTAGCCGGTTTGTGCAAGCTCTTGCGAGTGCACGAAAACCAAAAAAAAAGATCTAGCGCAGTTGTTAGAAGCATTTGAAGACTCCCTGATACAACCGCAGAAGTTACCAACAAAACAGCGCGTGGAACAAGAAATCCAGCGTACGAAATGCGGGCCACATCGATAATCTACTAAGGAGTATGAAGAAACACCATCAAGGTACAAGGAACGTCATATTAAGCATCAAAATCGCAATATTCAAGTTGTCAGCATTGCAAGGTTAATTATTGGGAAAGTCCGATTAGAAGCTCGAATAAGAAGTTGAAACCAATGCGCAATGGTTCAACCAGAATTTTGAAGCAGTATGGCACTAATTCTTTCAAGCTAGATCTGCCAAGTTACATGAAGGCATACCCAACACCGAATGCCGAGAATCTTAAGCTCTTTACACCTTTGCCACTTGACAAGCAAAAGGAGTCGCCATCGTTACCGGTTGTAGAAGACTTAGTTCCAAGTGAAATGGCAAAGAAAGTACTGATTCTTGACAAAAAGACAGCCGGACTAGGAGTTGGAAAACAAGAGTTGTATCAAGTCTGTCCTTATGGGAAAATTCAAAATTGGTAAGCATTCTAAGTGGTACTCGAGAGAGCAGCTGCAGGCTACATTTCCCTACCTCTTGGTTTGATGCTTTTGAGGGACCAAAAGCCTCCTGATAGGGAGGTTGATCCGTTTTTGGGTATAGGCCCATTGAGATACCCTATACCTGAGTTTAGAAATAAGAAAATACTTCTCCTAGTAGTCCTAGTCCTAGAAGTGGTTTCCTAATCCTAGAAAGAAAACTTAGAAGTCCTATTTTTAGAAGATTAAACATAGGAGAATTTCCTTTCTTAGAGCAGCTAATATTTAGAAGTAGCTCTAGCCTATAAATAAGGGGCAGATGAGTGCCCATAGGCATGGCACAAGAAGACTAGAAAAAATACAAGAAGACTAGAAAAAATACGTAGTAAAAGAGTTCTAGAGAAAATCAAGAGGAAAGATACAACTTCTAAGGTAGAGAAAACCTTGGAAGGAAAACGTTGTAAAACTCTTTCTCCTAAGCAATAAAGTTAACATTATTATTGCAATCTGTTTGTTCTTTTATTTTACTTGTCTATCTATTTGAGGGCATAGAGGATATCCAAGGAACTGACCTTGGATAGAAATGCGTGGAAGTCTACAATCCACATATCAGAACCATGATTTATTTGATGATTCGGTTTCATTTCTAGCCTACCCCAACTTGTTTGGGACTAAAGGCTTGTTGTTGTTGTTATTTTTCTCGAAACTCCTACTCAGGTTGTACTAATATTAGACAGCATCTGAAACATCTCACGGTAGTTTGTTGTGAAGTGAATGGAATTTCGATGGAAGAGCTTGAATTGATGCAGGGGTAAATCTAAGTTAATGAAGTTCTGTTAAACCTAAAAAAGACTTAAAAACATAACCAGATGAAGATTAAATAAAGCGTAAAAGAAATCTAGGTAAATGATTGAAGGAATTTGGCCTCCCCAGAATTAGAGTAATCCTGCTATCAAGCTGACTAATCCTGTAAATCATAAAGGCGGCAGAAAATATCATTTACTCAGAGGTGAAGGACCAGAGGTTTCCACCAATCATCACGATGAAACGTTAATTCCAAAAAGTGGCGAAGGGTGGAATGATTTTCAGCAAGTATTTGGAGTCAATTATTTTCCTAGGCATACTATCTTGAATTTTTCGATGTCAGAGGAATGACTAAGTAAAGACATAGAAGGACGCAAGTCCCACTACCATTATTCCTTCGAACTTCTACAGGACACTTTTTTCAACAGAGGTGTATTCATTTATGATTTATCTGATCAGGGTACTAAATCTCATTCGAATAGATATTAGTGGAACAACCAAGCAAAACATTCCATAAAAAAATCTCGGTAAAAAACATGATCCCCTTCCCTCCAGCCGAGAGTAGAAGGCAAGCACCAAAAAGACAAGACTAAGTAAAAACATAGAAGGATGCAAGTCCCGCTACCACTATCCTTCTAACTTCTACAGGCCACTTTTGCCAATAGAGGACTATTCATCCATGTGATCAGGGTACTAAATCTCATTCGAATAGATATTAGTGGAACAACCAAACAAGACATTCCCGTTAAAAAAAAAAAAAAACGTATAACACGTGATCCCCTTCCCTTCAGTTGAGAACAGAAGGCAATCACTGCAAGACAAGATTAGAAGCTACCAAACAGTAAACTAAAAAAGAGTGAATCAGCTGGGTTCTTTATATCATTACAAACAGCAAACAGAACAGAATTCTTGGAGATATCCCAACTCTACATAACCTATAATGTTTAGATTCACACATTTTCACTAATTACTCAAATGTCATGGGTTGTGAGGCTATGTTAGGCTCATTCAAGTATTTACCACAAAATTTCTTGTCAACACCTCTCTTATGACTTCTCCTAATTTTCTATCACGGCAATGAATAATTATCTATGTAACGTGGTTTGCCTCTGTAACATTCATACAGTTCATCTAAATTGTTGCCACAAGCAACTGCCAACACAAACTTTAGAACTTTAATCATAAGTCACTTTTTCTTACTTCAAGTTCAAACTAGTATCACAGGTATCTATACGAAATCTTGTAACATAGTTCATTCAATTTCAATTAATAATCGTCAAATACGAATATCATAATAAAACCCTAATTATAAACAAACATACGAAAAAAATCAAATAAGAATGAGAGATTTCATTAAAATTACCCGTCGTTCATGGCGGATAACAGCGTCAGCAGCAGATGAAGAATCAACCTGAGGTGAGCTAAGTATAGTTGTAGCAGTCGCTCGTTGAGCAATTGCTATACCAATCATAGCAATAATTCTAATACAAGCAGCAATTGCAACAACTACTAATGGAAGAATTTTCCCACCGCTACATCTCCCAAATGATGAATAAATCACTAAAATTACACCCAAAACTATCACAATCAAATTCGATATCCCTAATACGTATGTAGACCATCGGATACT